>JAKSZT010054394.1:6990984-7018896 GCA_026826555.1 Tolypeutes matacus | reverse complement strand
CTGGGATTCCCATGTTGCCCACCTCCCACACCTCCCACCACATCCCACACAAACATCTCCCACAGTGTGGCCCACCAACCTCAATGAACTTACACATCCTGGAGCCTTGCCACCAACCATAGACCACAGTTCACACTGTAGACCACACTCTCTCCCACTCAGTTCTGAGTGGTGTGTGCTGATTTAAAATGGCCTACATCCATTGCCACAACAGTACTCAGGACAACCTCCAACTCCCAAAGAAGCCCCTGTATTTCAACTACTCATCCCCTCCCTACCCAAAAACTGTCAAGTGGCCACTGGCTCCACCTCATTGTTATAATTTCTTGCATTGCAAGAATCACCATATGTGAGCAAGAGAATACCATCAAGTCCACTCTAGTCCATAGTTCTTCCCCCAATCCAGAGGCGACTGGGATGGTGATGTCCACTCCAACTCCAAGTGAGAGAGGGCTTATATCCCACGGATATGGTGGGTGGGATGATCCTGCCTGCAGATGCAGGCCCTCTCCATTCCCTGGGATGGGGCTCCCGTTTACCATATGGGAGGCCCTGGGTTCGGTTCCCAGGGCCTCCTGGTGGGGGCGGGCCCGCCCGCACGGCGTGGTTGGCTGACCCAGCGAGCACAAGCAGCAGGGGGCGGATAAATGAATAAATAAAAATTAAAAAAAAAATCTTAAAAAAAAAAAAAAAAAAGACTTATGCATCACAATCAAGTGGAATTAATTCCTGGTATGCAATGTTGGTTCAACATAAGAAAATCAATCAACATAATACACCACATTAATAATTGAAGGAAAAATCCACACGATCACCTCAATTGACACAGAAAAGGCATTAGACAAAATTTAGCATCCTTTCTTGATAAAAATACTTCAAAAGATAGGAATAGAAGGAAAATTCCTCAATATGATAAAGGGCATATATGAAAAACCCACAGCCAACATCATACTTAATGGGGAAAGGTTGAAAGCTTTCCCTCTAAAATCGGGAACAATACAAGGATGCTCACTGTCATCATTGTTATTCAATATTGTACCAGAAGTTCTAGCTAGAGCAAGTAGACAAGAAAAAAAAAAATTAAAGGCATCCAAATAGGAAAAGAGGAAGTAAAACTCTATATGTAGATGACAAGATCCTATATTTAGAAAATTCTGAAGTATCTACAACAAAGCTACTTGAGTTAATAAATGAGTTCAGCAAAGTGGCAGGATACAAGATCAACATGCAAAAATCAGTAAAGTTTTTGTACACTAGTATTGAACAATCTGAGGAGGAAATCAGGGAGAAAATTCCATGTACTATAGCAACAAAAAGACTCAAATACTTAGGAATCAATTTAACCAAAGAAGTACAGGACCTGTAGGCAGAAAACTACAAAACACTGCTAAAAGAAATCAAGGAAGACCTAAAGAAAGGGAAAGACATTCTGTGTTCATGGATTGGAAGAATAAATATCATGAAGATGTCAGTCCTACTCAAACTGATTTATAGGTTCAATGCAATACCAATCAAAATTCCAACAGTCTACTTTACAGAAATAGAAAAGGCAATTACCAAATTCATTTGGAAGGGAAAGTGTACCCAAATAGCCAAAATCATTCTAAAAAAGAAGAGCAAAATGGGAGGAATTTCACTGCCTGAACTCAAAGCTAAACGTGGTAAAAACAGCATGGTACCGAGAAAACGGATGTGGCTCAAGTGACTGAGCCCCCGCCTACCACATGGGAGGTCCTGGGTTCAGTTCCTAGTGCCTCCTAAAGAGAAGACAAGTAGACATAGATAGCACACAGCAAATGGACACAGAGAGCAAACAGTGAGCACTATCTGTTGTGAAAAGGCAGTTGACTCAATGGGAGGAAATATTTGGAAATCACATATCCGATAAGGGTTTAATACTCATGATATATTAAGAGATGCTACAATTCAACAATAAAAAGACAAATGACCTGATTAAAAAATGGGCAAAATACTTGAATAGGCATTTGTCCAAAGAAGAAATACAAATGGCAAAAAAAAAAAAAAAAAAAAAAACGCATGAAAAAAAGGTTTGACATCACTAGCGAGTAGGGAAATGCAAATCAAAGCTACAATGAGATATCATTTCACACCTATTAGAAGGGCCACTATTAAAAAGACAGAAAACTGGGAAGCGGCTGTGGCTCAATCAGTAGGGCTCCCGTTTACCATATGGGAGGCCCCGGGTCCCGCCCGCACGGCGTGGTTAGCTGACCCAGCGAGCACAAGCAGCAAGGGGGGGATAAATGAATAAATAAATAAAATCTTTAAAAAAAAAAAAAAAAAAAAAAGACAGAAAACTGCAAGTGTTGGAGAGGATGTGGAGAAAGAGAAACACTTACTCAAAGTTGGTGGGAATGCAGAATGGTATAGCCACCGTAGAGTACTGTTTTGCAGATCCTAAAGAAGTTGAATATAGATTTGCCACGTGCCCCGGCAATACCACTACTTGGTATATACTCAGAAGAACTGAGAGCAGTAACACGAACAGGCATCTTCACACCGATGTTCACAGCGGCATTATTCATGATTGCCAAAAGATGGAAACAACCCAGGTGCCCAACAACCAATGAATGGCTAAACAAACTATGGTGTATATACACAATGGAACATTATGAAGCTGTAAGAAGAAATAAAGCCGTGAAGCATGTGACAACATGGATGAGCCTGGAGGACATTATGTTGAGTGAAGCAAGCCAGACACAGACAAATACAGTATGATTGAGCTATTATAAACCAAACTGTGCAAACTCATGGAGCTAGTAACTAGAATATAGGTCACCAGAAAATAGAATGAGGCTAGAAAATGGAAACCTGAGGATTAACTTGTGCAGAATTGGTAAAAAGGTTGTATGTTAATCTTTGGAAATGAATAGAAAAGGTGAAAGCACAACATAGTGTTTGTAACTGGCAATTATGTTATATGGGTATAACAGTGGTTGCGAGGGAAAGTCTAAGGTCATGTAAATTACTAAGAGGAAAGCTAAAAATGTAACATGGGACTATATAGCACAGTAAAACCTCATGTGAAATATGAATATTCCAAGACTGTTTTTCTTGGGAACTGAACAAATGTATGTTAATGTTACAAGATGTTAATATCAGGCAAAAAAAAAAAAAAAATCACAACAGCTAAGTGAAAGAAACCAGACACAAAGCACTACATTTTGTTAAGATTCATTCCATTTATATAAAATGTAAATATATATCAATTTATAAAGATGGAATTAGACTAGTGGTTATATAAGGCTGGGGAATGATAAATTGAGAGGTGACTGTTAAGGGGTACAGTTTTTCTTTTTGGAGTAATGAAATTGTTCTAAAATCTTTTGTGGTGATGAATGCACAACACTTTGATTATAATAAAAACCATGGATAGTATACTTTGGATAGATTGAATGGTATATGAATATATCTCAATAAAACTGCTTTAAAAAAAACAAGAGATATAGCAAACGGAAATTTATATCCTTCAACGCTTATATTAAAAAAGAAGAAAGAGCTAAAATCAAATATCTAACTGCATACCTGTAAGAACTAAAAAAAGAATATCAAACTAATCCCAAAGCAAGGAGAAGAAAAGAAATAATAAAGATCAAAGCAGAAAAAATGAAATGGAGAATTAAAAAACAATAGAGAAAATCAACAGAAAAGTTGGTTCTTCAAAAAGATCAACAAAATCGATAAAACCCTTAGCTAGATTAACAATGCAAAAAAGGGAGAAGATGTAAATAAATAAAATCAGGAATGAAAAGGGGGACATTACCACTGCCCCAGCAAAAATAAAAGAGATTATAGCAACAATATTATGACAACAAACTACAGAACATTGATGAAATGGAAAATTTTCTGGAAACACATGAACAAACCACACTGACCGTAGAAGAAATAGAAGACCTCAACTAATCATCAGTAAAGAAACTGAAACAGTCATCAAAAACCTCCCCAAAATGAAAAGGGTAGGACCAGATAGCCTCACAGGTGAATTCTACCAATCAATTAAGGAAGCAGATGTGGGTCAAGCAGCTGGGCACTCACCTACCACGAGAGTTCCTGGGTTTGGTTCCCGGTGACTCCTAAAGAAGATGAGCAAGACAGTGAGCTGACATGATGGGCTGGCGCGGCAAGCTGACACAACAAGATGACGCAATGAGATGATGCAGCGAGATGATGTAATGAAGAGACCCAGTGGGGAAACACAATGAAAGACACAATAAGCAGGGAGCGGCCGTGACTCAAGTGATTGGGTGTCTCCCTCCCACATGGGAGGTCCTGAGTTTGGTTCCCGGGGAGAACAGAGAGAAGACAGTGAGCACAAAAAACAAGGTGGGGGGTGGGGGTGGGAAATAAATAAAATAAATCTTTAAAAAATTAAATTAAATTTAAAAAAAATAAAGAAAATCTAATACCAGTCTTGCTCAAACTCTTCCAAAAAATTGAACAGTGGGGAGCAGATGTGGCTCAAGCGGTTTAGCGCCTGCTTCCCACATGAGAGGTCCTGGGTTCAGTTCCTGGTGCCTTCTAAAAACAAAAACAAACAACAAGCAAAACAAATGAAAAAACCAACTTAGGAGAGCTGATGTGGCTCAGTGGTTGAGCACCATCTTCCCACATATGAGGTCCCTGGTTCAATCCCTGACCCCCGGTACCTAAAAAATTAAAAAAGAGCAATTAGACAAGAAAAAGAAATAAAAGGCACCCAAATAGGAAAGGATGAAGTTAAACTTTCACTATCTGCTGATGATATGATCCTATACTTAGAAAATCCCAAAAAATCCACAACAAAACTATAAGAACCTATAGATGATTTTAGCAAAGTGGTGGGATACAAGATTAAAACACAAAAATTGGTAGCATTTCTATATACTACTAATGAGAAATCTGAGGAGGAATTCAAGGAAAAAATCCATTTACAAAAGCGACAAAAATAATCAAATATTTAGGAATAAATTTAACCAAGGACATAAAGAAACTGTACTCAGAAAACTATAAAACAGTGCTAAAAGAAACCAAAGATGATCTAAATAAATGGAAGGATATTCCATGTTCATGGGTTGGAAGACTAAGTAACATTAAGATGTCAATTCTACCCAAACTGATCTACAGATTTAACACAATCTTGATAAAAATTCCAATATCCTTCTTTGTAGAATTGGAAAAGCCAGTTATCAAATTTATCCTGCATAGCCGAAAATATCTTTAAAAAGAACAAATTTGGAGGATGTGGCAGTTTGAAATTATTTTATGAATCCCAAAAAGAGAAAGATTATGTTTATAAACTAATTATTCCTCTGGGTATGATACCCTTTGATTGTATTAAATTCAAGTGAGGAGCCTTTGATTAGATTACTTGATAAGATTTTGTTAGAGCTTTTGACTGGTCTACTTCAGTGAGACGTGACTCAGGTTGAGTCCCTGCCCCCTTGCTGGGTCTGATATAAATGGACTCACATGGACAGACATAGGAAAAGAGAACTGCCACGTTTGATGCTGTCATGGAAGAGAGAAGACTACAGGATTGCTTTAAGTATGAAGTCCCAAGAGGCTGGGCCCACAGAGCAGCTCAAGAGTAGATGGTGAGCATGCAGGGAAAGGTTTAAACCTGGGCAGAGATCAGAGGCCATCTTGCTTCACCACGTGGCAACATGCCAGGATCAACATTGCTGGCTTTGGTGAGAAAGCATCTTTGTTGATGCCTCAACTTGGACATTTCATGGCCTTGTAACTGTAGGCTTTTACCCCAAATAAATCCCCTTTATAAAAGCCAACACATTTCTGGTACTTTACATCAGCACCCCTTTGGCTAACTAAAACAGAGGACTCTAAGTTCCAGGCTTTAAAGCATATTATCTAGCTACAGTGGTAAAAAGAGCATGGTACTGGCATAAAGATAGACAGATTGACCAATGGAATCAAATTGAGAGTTCAGAAATAGAATCTCACATCTAAAGTCAAGTGATTTATTTTTAAACAATTTATTGAAGTATATCATTTATACATGAACATACATAAATTATAAGTGTTCAGTAAACATTGTGAACTCACAAAACAAACATGTATAACACCATACAGGGCTCCCACACATCAACCCACCACAATGCTGTGCATTGTTGTGAAACATTTGTTAACAAATTATGAAAGAGCATTGTCAAAATATTACTACTAACTATAGTCCGTATCTTACTCCCCTATACTTTCCTTTTAAGAATTAATTAATTAATTTACTTTTATCCATTTTTACCCCCCCCCCCATTTTTGCTGTTTTTGTGTCCATTCGCTGGGCAACTCTCTGTGTCTGTTTCCTGCCCTCTCTTCTCATCCTTCTCCTCCTGTCTTCACTGGGATTCTATCCTCAGAACCTCCGATGTGGGAGACAGGCGTCCTACTACCTGTGCCACCTTAGTTCCTGGTTTTTTGGCGCGTCTTGTCTTGGCTCTCCCTTGTGTCACTCTCCTGTTATGTCACCATCTTGCTGTGTGGCTCATGGGGCCTGGCAGCACACCTACGCACAGGGCCTGGGGGACACATCTGCGCACAGGGCCTGGTGGCCCATGCGCCTTCTATTTTCTTTTTTTAAATTTTACCAGGAGGTCCCAGGGATCAAACCCAGGTCCCTCCACGTGGGAGATGGACACCCAACCATTTGAGCCACATCCATTCCCCTGCTATATCTCTTAAGGTTGACCAAATATACCTAGATTTACAGTCTTTTCCCATACAGGATGGTCCTATAATAAATCAGGCTTAGTTTATCATCAGCATTCTAAAAACCAGGCCTAGGGAGAAAAACTAGGTCTGGAGACACATGCATGATTTCTAATATAGCGAATGTTTAGCCTACCCTGATTATCACGGTCAAGTGATTTTTGACAAGGCTGTCAAACCCACTCAGCTGGGTCAGAACAGCTTATTCAACAAGTGGTGTGTGGAAAACTAGATATCCATATCTAACACCTTATACAAAAATTAAGTCAAAATAGATCATGGATGTAAATACAAAAACTAGAACCATAAAACTCCTAGAAGAAAATGTAGGGAAATAGCTTCAGGATCTTGTGGTTGGTGGTGGTTTCTTGGACCTTACACCCCAAGCACAAGCAACAAAAGAAAAAATAGATAAACAGGATTGCCCCAAAATTAAACACTTCTATATTTCAAACGATTTTGTTAAGAAGGTGAAAAGACAGCCAACACAATGGGAAAAAATCTTTGGAAACCAATTATCTGATAAGGGATTGAGCACACAATGACAAAATGACAACCAACCCAATTTAAAAATGGGAAAAAGAATTGAATAGACATTTTCCCAAAGTGAAATACAAATGGCCAAAAGACACATGAAAAGCTATTTAACATCACTAGCTATTAGGGAAATGCAAATCAAAAGTACAACGAGATATCATCTCACATCATATAGAATGGCCATTAAAAAACAAACAAACAGGGAGGCGGCTGTGGCTCAATCAGTGGGGCTCCCATTTGCCATGTGGGAGGCCCGGGGTTCGGTTCCCGGGGCCTCCTGGTGGGGGCAGGCCCGCCCGCACGGCGTGGTTGGCTGACCCGGCGAGCGCGGGCAGCAAGGGGGGGATAAATGAATAAATAAATAAAATCTTAAAAAAAAAAAAAAAAAAAAAAAAACAGAAAACTACAAGTGCTGGAGAGGATGTAGAGAAATAGGAACACTCCTTCACTGTCGGTGGGAGTGCAAAATGGTGCAGCCTCTGTGGAAAGACAATTTGGCTGTTCTTCAGGAAATTACATATAGAACTGCCATATGATCCAGCAATTCTGTTATTAGGAATATACTCTGAAGAACTGAAAGCAAGGATGCAAACAGAAATTTGTACACCAATATTCATACTGGCATTACTCACAATTGCTAAAAGATGGAAACAACCTAAGTGTCCATCAACTGATGAAGGGATAAACAAGATATGGTATATTCATATGATAGAATATTTTTCAGCTGTAAAAGAATCAATGGGGAAAGCACATGACAACATGGAGGAACCTTGAGGATATTGTGTTGAGTGAAGCAAACTAGACACAAAAGGATGAATACTGTATGGTCTTACTAATATGAACTAAATACAGTGAAGTGATTAGACTTATGGTGTTGGACTATGACGTGTAGGTTGGTGGGAGATGGAATGTGGGATGAGAAGGGGAAGACAATGCTGGATATGTGTAGAATGTTTAATAAGGTCAAATGTAAATACGTGGTAATAGATGGACTTGATGGTAACATAATGAATGTAACAAACACTGTTGATTTATGGATGAGATTGTGGCTGAAATGATTAGTCTAGGGAGATTAATGTTAGTTGGATGACAGATGGAGGATAATATAGGGAATGTAAAACAATGACTTTAGTGGTAGATGAGGATTATGGATAATAATATAAATACAGGAATGTTCTTCTACTACAGGTGTTAAGAATTGGTGATACACAGGAAAAATATAACAAATATTATTTGTAAACTATATTTAAAAACAACATTGTAATATTTTTGTAGCAAAGGTAAAGAAGGTACTATATTAATGTTAAAGGTAAAAAAAGGAATATGGGGTTTGGTTTTGTGAGATATGAATATAATTAAGCATTTTTTTCTTTTCTTTGTTTTTTTCATTAATAAACAGACCTTGACTGTGTCATTTAATTAATCTGTGTTCATACATGTATCTTGCTGAACACTAGAGGAACAATTGAGTAAACAGTTGGAATTAGATGAGATAAAAGTACCTTGACAGAACTTTTTAGGAGTAATGCTTCCATAACTTGTTGATCTGCCTTCTGTTATCTTATTTTTTTTTAATTTGAAATAAAGTTTGAATTTTAAAAATTTCAATGATTGGTGAGTCTAGGTGAAGAATATTTTGAAGTTCATTTTACTAATATTGCAACTCTGTGGTGGGTATGATTTCTCTCAAAAGGAAAAAGAGAGAGTAATAAACACATTATTAGAAATAGGAAAATATCATAAATATCATTACAACGTGTTAAAAGTAGTTGCCTCTCACTATGGAGAACAGTTTGATGGTTCCTCAAAAAGTTAAACATAGAATTACCATAGGACCCAGCAATTCCACTCCTAGGTATATACGCTAAAGAAGTGAAAACAGTAACTAAAACAGATACTTGTACACCAAAGTTCATAGCAGCATTATTCATAAGAACCAAAAGATGGAAACAATCCAAGTTTCAATCAACTGATGAATGGTTAATAAAAGGTGTTATAGACATACAATAGAATATTATTCAGCCATAAAAAGCAATGAAGTTCTGATTATCATCCATTGGATGAAACCTGAAAACATTATGCCCCAGTGAAATACAAAAAATGACAGATATTATATGATTTCACTTATATGAAATATCTAGAAAAAGCAAATTCATAGAGACAGAAAGTACTTTAGAGACTACCAGGGGCTAGGGGGAGGGAGGAATTTGGAGTTATTGCTTAATGGGTTAAGAGTTTCTGTTTGGGGTGATGAAAAGGTTTTGGTAATGGATAGAGGTGATGGTAGCACAATACTGTGAATGTAATTAATGCCATTGAATTGTACACTTGAAAATGGTTAAAATGGCAAATTTTATGTTATGTATATGTTATCACAACAACAAAAAGTGGTATCTCTGAAGGTAGGTGGAGTGGGGCTATTTTGATTTTCCTCATAAGACTTTTACCACTTTTTTTTTTCCTTTTAAAATACAGTGCATTTAATACTTTGATTAAAAATTTAACGGAGAGAAAAAGGAAGCCGCCATATTTGGCCCAGCCACACGCAAGGACTCCAGGGGAAGGCAGAGATCAGTAGCCATCTTTGCCACACGGCAAGATGCCAGAACACTAGTAGCTGACTGGTAAGAAAGCATCTCTGTTGATGCCTTGATTTGAACATTTACATTTCACAGCCTCGGAACTGTAAGCTTTTACTCCTAATAAATTTCTCATTATAAAAGAAAAAAAAATTTAAGCACAGGCCCAAGGACCTGGTTGAAAAAAAATGTGCCCATTGATTTGCTTCCAGTCATAAAGAGGACAGCTATAACCAACTGAACACTCTTTGTACCTAGAAGACCAAAACAGGCAGATAAAGAAATAATATAGAGCTGCCTAGGCCTGTGTTACCAAAAAGTCTACTCTTTTGTTCTAGTAAAGAGCAGTTTTGGTTTGTTTTAAATAATTTGCATTTATGCTACTACATGCAAACCTAGTCACCTGAAAACTAATGTTTACCTAAAAAGTGCATGGAGCATGAGAGAGGCTATCTGGGCTTATATACCTCAATTTCTTTTCCATAGGGAAGGCAAACATCCCAGAGAGCATTCAAGAAGGCAGACTGCCAACTCTAATAAAATATTCTCAGTCAGTGAGTGGAGGTAGGCCTAACCCAGAAGGTAGAAGGCACTGGCTGGGACTTCATCCTGTTCTCTTGGCTGTCCTTAAACACTGTTCCTGCTGGGTTTGATCCAAAAGTGGTTACTCATCCCTTAGTAACTCAAGGCTCTCTACAAACTTCTTTTGATGCAATGAGACTCTCACTGGTCCAGGGAAACTAAAGTGACATGGAAGAAACTTGCTGTGGAAAGCTACCACCCCAGAAAGAAGTATAAGCAATTTTCCATATATCTAAAATGAGGGAACAGAGATGGGAAACAAGACGCCAAGCAGAGCCTGTGAGATAGCAATGATGATTATAAAAGTGAATCTATAAGGAGGCAGAGACTCTTCCCTTTTGAAAAGAATTAATTCAGATTAGAAGAGTAAAAGATGTTCCAAGCAAGTGATAGAACAGTGACCCAGGGATGACAGAAGGAAGACAAAATATATCTATCAGTGAATCTATACTTATTTCAAAATTTAAAAAAATTTAGAAATCTATCTTTCACCTGTAGCCAACACAGTTTCCCATGACGACACACATTAGCTCCTTCTGCCGCCACACTCAGGACACTCTGCTTCTTGATGTGAAGCATCTAGTAAGAAAAGGAAGAAAAGGAAAAATATCCAGAGAATAAATGTAGGAATTATAACATCATAAAAGCCAAATATAAAATGGCCAGCATTAAACAAAGTGGATCATAGTTTTAGTTTTAAAATTTGCAAAATCTGACTAATCCCAAACCCAAGAGTCTACTTCAAATGCACACATAAATTACCATTGAACATTTCTGATCCTCTTGTTTTAGTAAAAGTATTCCACAATTGGAAAACAAATCACTTATACTCTGCAAGCTAATGAGAGTTTAAAATTCAAGCTATCTTTTGTTACCAATGATGCTACTGAAAGAATTCTAGTCTCTATGACCAGATTCCTCTTGCAAAGAGCAGCACTTTAACATAGGGCACTTTCCTGTACCTGAAAGTCACACATCTAGTGGCTGAGTTTCATAGTAACCACTGTTCAGAATAACAGAAACAAGGAATCAACAGGTTCCTTAAAGCAGTGGGTTCATTAAATTACTCAAAGCTGAAATAGTTGTATCCCAGGAAAATACTCTTGAAATTTGATTATCTGTAATCTTTAAAACATTATACAGAGAACGGATGTGGCTCAAGTGATTGGGCTCCCATCTACCATACAGGAGGTCCAAGGTTTGATTCCCAGGGCCTCCTGGTGAAAGGCAAGCTGGTCTGCACGGCAAGCTGGCCTGAATGGAGAGCTGGCCCATAAGGAGTGCTGGCCTGCACAGGAAAGCTGGCCCGCGTAGGAGTGCTGGCCCATGCAGAGAGCTAGCTCAGCAAGATGACGCAACAAAAAGAGACACAGAGGAGAGACGATAAGAGACGCAGCTGACCAAGAAGCTAAGGTGGTGCAAGAGATGGAGCACCTCTTTCTCACTCTGGGAGGTTCCAAGATCAGTTCCTGGTGCCACCTAAAGAAAAGACAAGCAAACATAGAAGAACACACAGCAAATGGTTACAGAGAGCAGACGGGGCGGGGGGGGGGTGGAATAAATAATCTTCAAAAAATAAATAAGTAAAAAAAATAAAATAAAATTGATTGTGGTAATGGATGTACAACTCTCTGAATATACTAAAAGCCATTGAATTGTGCACTTTAAATGGGTGAATTGTATGGTATGTGAATTACATCTCAATAAAGCAGTTTTTTGTTTTTTTTTTTAAAGAATCTAATAAGAAAGGGAAAAAAAAAGAATCTGTGAATGAAAGCTAAGATGTCTCTCCCTAGAATAATATATTTGTGTACACACAAGCATAAGCTTGCATCCAAATAGGAAGCTCAATGACAACCACAAAGTCCATTCGTAAACCTACCCTAGGCTGAATTCAGTCACTTCTAAAGTAAATAACTGACAAGAGAAATTGCCCAACTAGAGCATCCAGAGTGGTCCATTTGGTCCCTTTAAAATGTAAATCAGATAATTTCTGACTCTGCTGAAAATCTGCCAGTTACTTTCCATCTCAATCAAGTCAAACTCAAAATTTTTACAAAGTCTTCTAGGAAGCCAACACAATCTGCCTCCTGCCCCCTTCCATCTCCTAGGTCTCTTCTTCAATGTGGTCCTGCCACGTTGACCTTCCTGCCCTAGTCAAGCTTGCACCAGCCTTGGGGCCTTTGCACTTGCTTATTTTGATCTCCTTAATTTCTTCAAATAGATACCCACATAGCAGCTCCCTTACCACCTACAGGTCTCTACTCCAGAGTCATCTCCTCAGAGGGACTCTCCATTACTCTATTCCCCATATACACTTAATTTTTTTCATAGCACCTATCACCAGCTGACATATAATTATTTGTTTATTGTCTGACATTAGAATATGAGCTCCTTGAGGGCAAGAACTTTGTCTTTTTTTTAAAGCTGTAATTATTTTTTATTTATATTTTTATATTTAAAGAAGATTTCGATCATATAAATGTTACATCAAAAATAAGGGATAGAGGGAAGTGGATGTGGCTCAAGTGGTTGGGCTCCCGTCTACCATATGGGAAGCCCTGGGTTTGGTTCCCAGGGCCTCCAGGTGAAGGCAAGCTGGCCTGCATCCGTGGAGAGCTGATGGCCCGCATCCCCGGAGAGCTGGTGCAGCAAGATGATGCAACAAAAAGGAGACAAGCAAACACAGAGGAAATGCGCTGCGAATGGACACAGAGAGTAGACAACGAGCACAAGTGGCAAGGGGTGGAGAATAAATAAATTTTTAAAAAATATAATCATTTAAAAAAAAAAAAAAAGGGATAGAGTGGATGTGGCTCAAGCAGTTGAGCACCTGCTTACACATGGGAGATCCCAGGTTCGGTTCCCAGTGTCTCCTAAAGAAGACAAACAAACAATGAGCAGACAACGAGTAGACATCAAGCAAAAAAACAAGCAGACAATGAGCAAAAAAAACAAATCAAGCAGGGACTGGATGTGGCTCAAGAAGTTGAGCACCTGCCTCCTACATGGGAGGTCCTGGGTTTGGTTCTGGTGCCTCCTAAAGAAAAACAGACAGACAGACAACGAGCAAAAAACAAAAACAAAAAACGAACAGACAATGAGTGCAAATAATGAGCAAAACAGATGAGGGAGCCATCTTGGGGCAGGGGGGAATGAGGGAGCGGATGTGACTCAAGTAGTTGAGCTCCCACCTCCCACATGGGAAGTCCCGGGTTCGGTTCCCAGTGCCTCCTGAAAAAACAAAAACAACAAGTAATCAAACGAAAAAACCAACTCAGGGAAGCTGATGTGGCTCAGTGGCTGCATGCCAGCTTCCCACATATGAGGTCCCGGGTTCAATCCCCGGCCCCTAAAAAAAAAATATATATATATATGCCCTACCCCCTCCCACACTTTCCCACATTAACAACATCTTTCATTATTGTGGTGCATTTGTTAGAATTGATGAACACATATTGAAGCATTGCTACTAACCATGGAATATAGTTTACTTTATAGTTTACACTCTGCCCCGCTCAATTTTATAGGTTTTGACAAAACGTATAATGGTCTGTATCTGTCATTGCAATGTCATGCAGGACAATTCCAATGTTCCAAAAATGCCCCCATAGGAACATTTTCTTGATAACTGTTTTACCCCAGAGCTTAGAACAGTGACTGAAATATAGCAGGCACTCAAATATTAGTTAAATTAATAAGAAAAACATCAAAGATCTTATAATGAGAGAAAATTTTAAGATAGAGACATCATACCCACATAAAGATAATACTGGGAATGACTAAGGGAAATACTTACTGCAGCACCAAACTTCTGCTGGAACTGATCAATGACTGTATATGTCACCTCCTGTTCTTCTATAGGAGAAGGATAGCATTAGATATATTTATCTTCCTTGGCAACAGAATAGCATTTTCCACTAATTTTGGCCATACTTATAAATGCCTAAACTATTGCAACTCAAATGTCTAATGTTATCTTATTATCATCTGTGTCAGCCCATCACACCTATTAACATCCTCTTTGTTAATAGAGAATAAACAGGGGTCGGATGTGGCTCAACTGGTTGGGCGTCGGTCTCCCATATGGAGGGACCCGGGTTTGATCCCCCGGACCTCTCGGTTAAAAAAAAAAAAAAGAATAAACAAAAGCCCCACCAAGGATAATCTTATGACATAGATTATTTATTTATTTCCTATGATAATCCTGTAATGTTTTCCTCCTGATAGGTTTATGTCCTGGCTATTTCAAGACATGCACTTTTTTTTTTTTTACTTTATTTTGTACATTTAATAATTGAAAATATAAACAATTAAAAACTAAAAAGTAAACAAATGAATATATACATTTCTCAATTAAATGTAATGGATACATATAAAAAAATTTTTTTGGATCAATATGTCACACAATATATTTGGTTTATAGTAACACATTCATACAGTATTTTTCCTTTTGTGTCTGGCTTGCTTCTATCAACATAATGTCCTCCAGGTTCATCCGTGTTGTCATATGTTTTACAACTTCATTAAGACATGCACTTTTAAAAAGCATATTCATAATAAAAAATAGTAATAGTTTAAAATAAATTAAGCCTGGAGATTGGCCAAAGACCACACTTTTGGAATTCTCTGGGTTCTGACAGTTAATTCTTTTTTTAAATTATGTAATTTTTAAAAATAGAGTATAATATAAGATATATTTCCTCTTCATCTCCCAACCTCTAAAACTTTGGAGTGCCACAGGACACAGTCCTTGTACCTCTTTTTTTTTCTATGCATTCTCACTCTCTTGGTGATCTCATCTAGTCTTTTTTTTTTTTTTTTAAACTTTATTTTGTACACTTAATAATTGAAAATGTAAACAATTAAAAAAGAAAACAGCTGAATAAAAACATACATTTCTCAATGAAATGTACTGGATATATATAAATTTTTTAAATCACATAAGATATTATACAATATATTTGGTTCATAATAACTCAATCACATAGTATTTGTCCTTTTGTGTTTTCATCCAGTCTTGAGGGTTTATATGTCATCTAGAAGCTGACTCCTGCATTTTTTCTCCATCTCTGACTTTTCTTCTGAGCTCTAGACTTATATCCAAACTTAAGTTGACTAAAACTGAACCCCTGATCATCTCCCCTGAAACATTTTCCACCCCATAGTTTTTCTCATCTCAGTTTAATGGCAACTCCATATTTTAGGCTGCTCAGGCCAAAAATCTTGAAGTCATCCTTGATTCCTTTCTTTCTCCCATATCCCACATCTAATCTGTCAGAATATCCTGTTGGTTTCACCTTCAACATACATCCAGAATTTTACTACTTACCAGCCCTATTGTCACCACCAGGGTCTAAGTCACCATCCCCACTTGCCTTAAATATTTCAATAGCCTCCTAACTGCTATCCCTGTCCCTACCTTTGCTATCCTTTTGGTATCTATAAAGCATCTAGAGGAGTAGTCTTGTTAAAACAGAAGACAGATCATGTTACTCCTCTGCTCAAAACTCTCCAATGGGAAATTGCCTTTTTAAAAAAATCATTTCTAATAGTATAAAAAGTATGAAATACTTAGGGAAAAGAAGGACAAAAGATGTGCAAGACATACACTGAGAACTACAAAACATTTTTGAGACACACTAAAGAAGATTTAAATAAATGGAGAGATATATCAGGTTCCTGGATCAGAATACTCCATATTGTTAAGATGTCAATATTCCCCACTTTAATCTATAGAATCAATGCAATTCCAATCAAAATTCCAGGGAAGTGGATGTGGCTTAAGCGATTGGACTCCCTCCTGCCACATGGGAGGTCCATGGTTCAGTTCCCAGTACCCCCAAAAGAAGACAGAGAGCTGGCACGACAGGCAGGTACGGCAAGCTGACACAACAAGATGAGGCAACAAGAGACACAAGAAGAAAAAACATAATGAGAGACACAACAAAGCAGGGAGCAGAGGTTCCCGGTGCCTACTAAAGAGGACGAGCAGGACGGCAAGCTGGCACAATGGGCAGGCGTGTGCAGCTGATGTGACAAGATGACGCAACAAGAGACACTAGAGGAAAAACATAACGAGACACAACAAAGCTGGGAACAGAGGTGGCTTAAGCGATTAGGTGCCTCCCTCCCCATATCAGAGGTCCCAGGTTCAGTTCCTGGTGTCTCCTAAAGAAACAAAGAAGACGAACAGACACAGCAAGTACAAACAATGAGGGGATAGGAAGAGATAAATAAATAAATCTTAAAAAAAAAAAAAAAAAAAAAAAAATTTCATTTTTTTTTTTTTTTTTTTTTTTTTTTAAATAAAAATTGACAAGTTGATTCTAAAATTCATGAAGAAATGCAAAAGACCTAGAATAGCCAAAACAACTTTGAAAAGAAAAAATTGGAGTGCTAACACTACCTAATTCTGAGAAAAGCTATATAAAGCTACAGTAATCAAAATAGCCTGGTATTGGTGTAAAAAACAGACAAATAGAGCAATGGAACAAAACAGAGTTCAGAAATAAACTTACCCATATATAGGCAACCGACTTAAAAAAATTTTTTTTTTTAATTTTGAAATAATTTCAAATTTAGAGGAAAATAGCAAAAATACTTTAAACAATACAGAGAACTCCAATGTACCCCCACACAGGTACCCAGATTTAACAACTATTACCATTTTGCTACATTTGGTATGTCATTTGAGCTAATTATATCTACCTCATCTATATTCATTATCTATATCTATCTGATCTATCTGCCTTTCTATCTTCTAAACATTTGAGAGTAGGCTGCATACATCATTTTCCTCTAATACTTAGCACTGCCATGTATATTTCCTTAGAATAGGAACCATTTTAAATGCAGCTATCAAGTTTAAGAAAATTAACATTGATATAAGGCATACAGTCCATATTCCAGTCCCAATAAAGTCCTTTGGGACATTTTCTCTTCCATTATTACATCCAATCCAGGACCATGTGTTGCATTTAATTGTCATTCTCTCTCTTGCTTTCTTTTTTTTTTTTTTAACCTCCCTAGACTACCCTTTTCAGCCACATTCACATTTATAAATTGGCAGCCAGACTCACTATAATGTGTTACTGTCAACTCTATCCATGTTCACACACTTACAGTCCACCATATTAAACATTCTACATACAAATAGCATCAGCTCCCCCTTCTCAACACACATTCTATCTCCTAGTGGCCTATACACTAGAGTTTAACTCCATGAGTTGACTCATCATAATTAGTTCATATTAGTGAGACCATACATTATTTGTCCTTTTGTGTCTGACTTATTTCACTCGACATAATGTCCTCAAGGTTCATCCCTGGTGATAAATGCATCCTGACTTCATTTCTTCTTACAGCTGAATAGTATTCCATCATATGTGCATACCACATTTTGTTTATTCACTCATCGGTTGATGGACACTTGGGTTGTTTCCATCTTTTAGCAATTGTGAATAATGCTGCTATGAACATTGTGGATGTAATATTTCAATTGAAAGGAAGCTAGAGAATAATGTAGGGACTGTAAAATATAGTGATTTTGGCAGTGGATGAGGACTTTGGTTAATAGTATAAGAATTGGGAAGCGGCTGTGGCTCAATCAGTAGGGCTCCCGTTTACCATATGGGAGGCCCCGGGTTCGGTTCCCGGGGCCTCCTGGTGAAGGCAAGCCCGCCCGCACGGGGTGGTTAGCTGACCCAGCGAGCACAAGCAGCAAGGGGGGATAAATGAATAAATAAATAAAATCTTTAAAAAAAAAAAAAAAAGTCTAAAAAAAAAAAAATAGTATAAGAATGTTCTTCCTTTACAAAGTGTTAAGTATATGGTGATACAGGGAAAATTACAACTAATGTAACTTATGGATTATAGTTAACAGTAATATTGTAATATTTTTGCAGCAATGGCAAAGAAGATATATCAATTCTAAGGGACAAGAATGATGGGTATGAATGGGTATGGGATTTTTCCTTTTGGACGAATGAAACGTTCTAAAATTGACTGGGGTGATGACAGCACAACTCTATGATGAATATGAGAGCCACTGAGTGTACACTTTGAATGGCTTGTACAAAGCATGGGACTGTATAACACAATGAGTCCTATGGTGGAAGATGGACTGTGGTTAACAGAATATGAGAACATTCTCTCATGAACTATAACAAGTATTTAATACTAATACAGGGTGTCATTAACCAGGTGGGTTGGAGGAAAAATACACCAAATGTAAGATATGGGCTATAGTTAGTAGTAATGTTTTGAGGATGCCTCTTGTATAGTTTGTAACAATTGTTTCACAATGCAAGGTGTTGGTGGTAGGGTAATGTATGGGAGCCTTGTATGATAATATGCATGCTTGTTTTGTAAGTTTATAACTTATACTATACATTTATTGTTTATGGATGTTCATATATGAACAATAAACTTCAATTTTAAAAAGTTTTTTAAAAAGAATTCTTGACGGGCAGTTTTTCTCTTTCAATATCTTAAATACCTCATACCACTGCCTTCTTGCCTCCATGGTTTCTGATGAGAGATCAGCACTTTAATCTTATTGCACTTCCTTTGTATATGCCGCTTTCATAATCCTCTATCTCTGCTATTGTCATTCTGAAGAGTAGGTATCTTGGAATAGGTCTATTCGGATTTATTCTGTTTGGGGTGCATTGTCCTTCTTGGATATTGATATTTATGTCTTTCATAAGGGTTGGGACACTCAGTCATTATTTCCTCAGCTATTCTTTCTGTCCCTTTTCCATTCTCTTCTCCTTCTGGGACACCTATAAAGTGTATGTTTGTATATTTTGTGTTGCCAGTCAATTCCCTGAAACCCTGTTCAATTTTTCCATTCTTTTCTTTTTCTGTTCTTCTGTCTTTTCAAGTTCAGATGTTCTAATTCAGTCAATCTGCCCTCAGCCAATTCAAATCTGCTGTTATATGCCTCTGCTGTATTTTTTTTAAGTGTTAGAAATTTTATTGAAGTTAACATTCCATAAGGTCATACTGATACAAGTCAAACTACAAAAAATTCCAAGCACACAAATTATCAGCTATATTAATGGGCCATCGTTCTCCAAATGTCAAAAATGTGCTTGTTTTATAATATAAAAAGTCTTTAGAAAGTCAAATCCACTGTCCATTTTTGTTGAGTAAGAAATCTATATCTTCATTTCATGGGATCCATTTAAAAAGAACCCTGTCATGGTTGTATATTATCACAGCACTCATATATTAATCCATTTTCCTCTCTTTCCCATAGTGGACTGCCATCTTGATTTCTCAGTGGTAGGATCTATTTGAGACTCTTCAAGCTGACTGGGTGAAAATGCTTCCACCAAAGTCTATTAACTTTGTAAAGGCCCTTTAGAAAATTCAGTCTCAGGATTCACATTTCTGCAACATAAAATACAGACTTTTCCAAAAGTCTTATCCTCAAGGATAAAACTCTATTCTCATTCTTCAAACTGGCATACATAATGGCAGACCTCAAAAAAATAAGGGCTATTTTGTTCAGAACAATCAGCAAACAAATTAATTTTAATCTTGTAAGTTACCTTTGTGTCTGTAACACTGCAGCCCATTTTTAAAATTGGTGAGTCCGAGTGACACCTCTGTCACTTCCTGGCCACTGCACCCACATGCCAGGCCAAGCTGCCCACCCGAGACTACTTCCTATGCCAGGTAGCAGAGGCCCTTGGGAGTCTCCACAGCTGCTGCCAAATGGGCGCTATCAGCATTGCAGGCCCTGTAGCCCTGGGCATCTCTGCCCGGGGCTCCAACACCAGTGTGGGGTCTCCCTTGCCCCAGGCTTCCTGCTCCTTTGGACAGTCAGGGTGCAGCTCCCCACCAGTCAATGGGACCCTGGCCAAGGCAGATCACCTGACAGCTAGGGGTGCTGCTGCCTCTCCAGTCATTTTGTGCCATGTGTGCTGTCTCTCTCTTCCACCTCCTTCCTGGGCTTTACTTTCTTCTCCTCCTCCCCCCCCCCCCAACATGGCCTCTTCCCTGCAATGTTGGCTGCTGTGGCTGCGCTCAAGCCCGCTCCCTCTAATTCCACCGAATCCCCCCATGGCTCCCTCGTCTGTTTGTTCGTTGTTTGAGCTCGTTGTTTGCTCGTTGTCTTAAACGTTGCTTCCTCCTTGTCTTGCTCATTGTTTCTGCTAGTTGTCTGCTTCTTGTTTTTTTTGTTTTGCTGGTTGCCTGCTTCTTGTTTTTGCTTGTTGTCTGCTCCTTGCTTTTGCTTATTGTCTGCTCTTTGTTTTCACACAATGTCTGCTCATTGTTTGTCTTCTTTAGGAGGCACTGGGAACCAAACCCAGGACCTACCATGTGAGAAGCGGGTGCTCAACTGCTTAAGCCACATCTGCTCCCTCTAATGTTTTGTTGTTATTGTTGTTTTTAGGATGTATCGGGGTTTGAACCCTTGACCTCGTACATGGGAAGCAGGTGCTCAACCACTTGAGCTACAACCACTTCCCATCTCTAATTTATTTTTAAGATTTTATTTTTATTTATTTATTTCTCCATCCCTTCATTGTTTGTACTCATGGTCTGCTCATATTCTTTTTAGGAGGCACCAGGAACTGAATCCGGGACCTCTCATATGGGAGTGAGGTACTTCATCACTTGAGTCACCTCTGCTCCCTGTTTGCTGTGTCTCTCATTGTTTTTCCTCACAGTGTCTTCTGGATGCATCATCTCACTGCATCACCTTGTTGTGTCAGCTCACCACACCAGCCCATCATGTCAGCTTGCTATCTTGCTGGTCTTCTTTAAGAGGCACTGGGAACCGAACCCAGGACCTCCCATGTGGTAGGCAGGAGCCCAGCTGCTTGAGCCACACCTGCTTCCCTCTAATTTATTTATTTATTTTAAAGATTTATTTTATTTATGCCTCCCCCTCGTTGTTTGTGCTGTCTGCTTTCTGTGTCCATTCACTGTGTGCTCTCTCGGTCTGCTAGTCTTCTCCTTAGGAGACCCCGGGAACCAAACCTGGGGGCTCAATTTGAGCCACTTCAGCTCCCTGCTTTGCTGTGTCTCTCACTGTCTTTCCTTTTTGTGTCTCCTTGTTGCGTCAGCTCGCCATGCCTGCCCATCATGCCAGCTTTCTGTCTTGCTCGTCTTCCTCAGGAGGCACTGGGAACTGAACCCAGGACCTCCCATGTGGTAGGCAGGAGCTCAATTGCTTGAGCCACACCTGCTTCCCTCTAATTTATTTATTTATTTATTTTTTAAAGATTTATTTTATTTATTTATTTCTCCCCACCCCCTTATTGTTTGCACTTGCTGTCTGTTCGTTGTGTGCTTGTCTTCCTTTTTAGGAGGCACCAGGAACCAAACGTGGGACCTCCCATGTGATAGGTGGGAGCTCAATCACTTGAGCCACATCCGCTTCCCTAATTTATTTTTAATCTTATCCATTGTGTCTTTCATTCCCAAAACTCTGTTACTTTTCGTTACAGACTTTATGTTCACCAGGTGTCTTCCTAATATCCTTTATCTCTTTAGTCATATTTTCCTTCAACTCATTTAAACTATAGACCAGGAGAGTGCTGCACGTTGTCCACGAGAGAGGACAGAGATAGGAAGAGGCCAAAATGTAAACCATGATTTCCTTGACCCAGAGGCTGGGAACAACACCCATCCTCCACCCCCAAGGCGAACCTCTGTAAAACCCATGGCCAACTGAGAACGGAATGGACATCTTCCTCCCTAGAAAGAGGAAGGGTGTGGAGGAGGGCAGAGAGTGGTTTATCTTCAGTGAGTTTGGCTAGCAGAGCACAGTTTGACTCTCAGCTCTAGCCAGACCAAAAACACCAGCAAGTAGAGGTTGAAAGAGACACCTTCATGGCAAGATTTGTGGAAGAGTGCCCTCTACTGGAAGGCTGGGAAACTGCAAGAAAAAAATGCTTTTGGGAGACTATCAGTTCCAGGTCCTGTCGGAGCTGGTCTCTGCCCCATTCATGGGTCCCTGGTCCTGTTCTGATAACTTAAGCTGGCCAATTTTAAAGATTTAGAATAAGTTGAACCAATAATTAAAGAAGAGCCATGAAACAAAACCACTAGGCAAGAGTGAGAAATTGACCATCAGAGTAAATTCACCAACATAATCAGTTGCTAAGACATCAGCAAAAAAACTACAAGCCATATTAAGAAACAGGAAGAGGGGGCGGATGTGGCTCAAATGGTTGGGCGTCCGTCTGCCATATGGAGGGACCTGGGTTCAATCCCCAGAACCTCCCGGTAAAATTAAAAAAAAAAAAAAAAAAAAAAAAAAGAAACATGAAGAGATGGCCTGGCCAAAGGAAAAAAATCAAAAATCCTGATGAGACACAGGATTTAAGACAACCAATCAACAATGTTCACAATCTCCTAAATCAATTCAAGGAGTTAAAGAAAAAATATGACTAAAGAGATAAAGGATATTAAGAAGACAACTGATTTTTGACAAAGGTATTGTAGCTGTTGGCCAATTTAATGTAATTATGAATTCCAAAAATATAATTGGATCATGCTTGTAAACTGATCTGTTAATCTGGGCATGATTAAGTTATGATTAGGGCATTGACTGAGCCACTTCAGTAGGGCGTTGATCCCCACCCCTTGGTGGGTGGGGAATCGAATATAAAAGGCAAGGCAAAGAACAGAGTTGAAGCAGTCTTTTGAGAAGCAGTTTTGATATTGGAGAGAAGGCCCCAGGAAAAGAGAAGTGAGCTGTTCACTTGATCGTCTACAGCTGACCTTGTGGAGGAAACAGGAGCTAAGCCTGGAGAGAAACGCAGTACCGAGAAGAGAGGAACCCAAGAAGCCTGAACCCTGGCAAACATAGGCAGCTGTCTTGCCCCAACACGTGGCAATGGACTTTGGTGAGAGAAGAAACTTAGCTTTCTGGCCTGGTAACTGTGGACTTCTATCCCAAATAAATACCCTTTATAAAGACCAACCCATTTTTGGTATTTCACATCAGCACCCCTTTGGCTGACTAATACAGGTACAAAGGCAATTGAGTGGAGAAAGTATAGTCTTTTCAATAAATGGTGCTAGAACAAGTGGATTGAACAATGCCAAAAGAAAGAAATTTTAATCCATGTTTCATACCATAATCAAAAATTAACTCAAAATGGACCAAAGACCTAAATGCAAAATGTAAAACTATGAAACTTCAAGAAGAAAACATAAGAGAAAATCTTTGTAATTTTGAGTTAGGCAAAGATTTCTTAGATCCAACATCAAAAGCACAATACACTTTTAAAAATTGGGTAAAATGGAATTCATCAAAATTAGAAATGTCTGTTTGAAAGTTATTTTAAGAGAATGAAAAGATGAGCCACAGACTAGGAGAAAATATTTGCAGAAAATATATTTGACAATGGACTTGTATCCAGAATAAATAAAGAACTCCCGAAACTGAATATGAAAACAATGAAGAAAAAAAAAAACAAAAGATTTGCACATTTCATCAAATATATTCACATGGAAAATAAACATATCAAAAGATGCTCAACATCCTTAGTCATTAGGAAAATGCAAATTAAAACCACATATAGATACCATGGGAATGGCTAAAATTAAAAAGACTGAAACTGGCTTTTACTCTTCTCAGAGTAAAAGCTCAAGATCCTTCAATCATCTACAAAGTCATCCATGATCCACCCTACCACTTACCTCTCTGAACTTATCTCCTACTACTTCTCATCTTGGTCCAGCTACATTGATCTCCTTGCTATTCCTTCAATATCCTGGCATTGCAGCCCTTGTATTTGTTCTTTTTTTTTTTTTTTCCTTCTGCCTAAAACACACTTTCCTCAGCTATCCATACAGCTCAATCCCTCACCTCCTTTAGGCCTTTACTCAAATGTCACCATTTCAGTTAGGCCTATCCTGGATACCCTAAAATTGCAAAACCACCCTACCTACAGATTCTTCTTATCCGTTTTTTTCTCCTTAGCATTTGGCACTAGCATACTATATATTTTGCTTATTTATCTTATTTAGTCTCTGTCATTTGTACCAGAGTTTGACAAAGGGCAGGCATTTCTTTGTTGTTCACTTCTTTATCCCCAATACCTGGCATGTAGTAGGCACTCAAATATTGAATAAACAAATGAATCATAATAATTCATCTTAATTCAGAGCCTAGAAGCAATGGCACAGCTGAGCATTCCATATAGAACCTTGATTCAAAGTTATGCCAACTCTGAAGAGTTCTGAAACTCAATAAAAAGAGCCTAGAAAATTCAGAGGTGTAGTACTAACCAGATGGGTTATACTTGAAGTCATTCAGCAGAGAGGTGCTTGGTGCTTCAGGGGCAGAAGTAGGTGCACGTACATTTAGGTCTTCAGTTTTCATTTTATCCATCCTGGTTCTTTCTGTATTTAGGCTATCCTTGCAGAAAACAACACTCAGGTGAATTTGTTCTTTGTTGTTGATGCCATACACAGATTTTGCCAAACATCAATGGTAAGGACTGTGTACCCATTCATCCACTGCTTTAAGTGACCTAAGGATACTATTTAAAGATGGAAGAAAACATCCTTCTATTTCTACTCATTTCTATTTCCTTGGGCCTTTTTAGGAACTACACAGCTAGTGAATTAGAGTTAAGATTTTTCTACCCTAAAGTGCACATTTGGGAAAAATCATAAATAAGAAAATTATTCCATCATACCTAACAGAAGATGCCTTTTCTTTCACTGCACTTTGCTCCACTTCATCTAGTAGTTCCACTGTAAAATAAACAAATGGCTTCCAACAGAATTTCCAATCTGAAAGCAATTAACCACTCCCTTGCCCCCACATATCCAGTTTGACTATGGACTACAAATAGTAATTGGCAATTACTACTGGGCATTCATAGAGGCCTTCTTTGGCCATCCACATAGAATCAGAGCAGAAAAGTCTATCCAAAGTACTGAAGACTCCCAATATTACGTACCTA
This sequence comes from Tolypeutes matacus, assembly GCA_026826555.1. NCBI lineage: Eukaryota > Metazoa > Chordata > Mammalia > Cingulata > Chlamyphoridae > Tolypeutes > Tolypeutes matacus. The sequence continues at coordinate 6,993,530 of JAKSZT010054394.1, read as the reverse complement.
CACAGCTTCCATGATCATTCAGCTGGGTTAGGAATCCTTCTGATTCTTCTTTACCGTTTTCGTTCCAGTGAGCCTTTGTGTTCATTCAAGTTGGTTCTAGAGACATTTTTTCTTTCCCACTTATCCCAGTCCTTATCACCTTTCCTCCACTATGCATCGTTTGGGGGATTCCTCTTAAATCATTCACAGATCTGTACCTTCCACTTTCACTGGCCGAGGTATTAATAATTTGATGACATGAAGGGAAATGAAAGCTAGACTGGAAATCCCAAAGGAATTATGAGAGAAACATCATTCCACTGAGATTCTGATATCATTTATTTTTAACCTAAGAGCCCAGGGAATTTGAATATTTCATTGATTCTTAGGTACACATTTTAAACAGCTCTGAAATTGGATGTGATTACAATAAATGTGCACGACAGTTTAATTGGCAGCTTTTTCTTCTTAGGATACAAAAAATTATTGTGCATCTCATAATCAATGTCATTTTAGATTTGACAAAGTATATTTAGGTACTTTTCAGGGAAAATGCCTCTCAGAGGTCCACTATTTCAAACATCTCTTTTCCCTGCATTATCAAAAAGTGTTGAGTCTGGGGCAAAGAAAGTAAAACTCACTAAAAATGCTGATTACCCAATTATCCTTTACGTACATAATTCTTATTCAAGGTGTTCTTCAGGGAGCCTTCTCCATAGCTTACTGGGCCCTAGTAAGGTCTTGAAAATTATGAACAATGGCCAAGTCCAGGGAAAGAATTTAGAAGGAGATGATATCCATATGTACAGATCACAAGACTGGGCAGCAGTCAGCTCTCTTCTAATTTAAAGAGACAGCGGTTGGTGTTTCTATTGCTTCTCTTTACAAACCCATCCACAGCTTACCTTTGTTCTAGTTCAGAGCTCTGCTCTACTGCAAAGGCTAGTAGTTAAAACAATTAAAAATCCCCACTGCTATCACCACCATCATCTGCCATCATAAAAGGTATTTAAGGGACAAAGAACATTTAAGGCAGCATACTCACTGAGAAAGGACAGTTAGGTCACCAGTTGGACTTGTCTAACCTGAAGTAGCTTTGGATTGGAATTCATTAATTTGGTGAGATTTTCATCTCCTCCTAAATTCTAGTTCTTTCACAAAACAAAGTAGTCTTTCAGGCGACTCTCTCATTTACAGTCCTTTTCTTTCCTCATACCTACCTCAACAGTAAGAAATAGAAAGCATTATCCGGTCCCGAACTTTATTCCTCCTTGGAGGGCTTTCTGCTTTTGGGTTCTTACTCCCAACATATTTCTCATATCCCATTTGGCTTGTCTGAAACACACTCACCAGATGCACTTCTAAATCTACTCTTCTAGGCAAACAAATGGACCTAGTCTTTCTGATGTAGGGAAAGAGGTAAGAGAAAGGAGATAAGGTGGCAACAGAGGAGGACCAACAGATAATACCTAAGTGCAGTGGAAAATACCTGCCCAAGGCCTAGTGTCCAAGGCCTACTACCAGAAGATACTAGACGACAAAAGGCCCACCCATCACCTGACCACCACAGGCTTCACCAATCCCTCCCCAGGACAGTTCCCACTCTGGCAGGAATATGGAACCAGTAAAAAGTTGAGGTTTTCAACCCCCCTTTTGCATATGGCAGACCATTGAGAACACTGGGACTTATAAGTCCTCATTTATATGGAGGGGAAGAAGGGGGGAGCCTAGCCTCAATAAAATAGCACTCCTAGACCCAGCAGTACTTTCCCTTTTTTTTTTTTTTTTTTTATTTTATTTTATTTATTTATTCATTTATCCCCCCCTTGCTGCTTGTGCTCGCTGGGTCAGCTAACCACGCCGTGCGGGCGGGCTTGCCTTCACCAGGAGGCCCCGGGAACCGAAACCGGGGCCTCCCATATGGTAAACGGGAGCCCTACTGATTGAGCCACAGCCGCTTCCCAATATAATCTTTTAAACAAAACCCAACAAGGGGAGAAAAAAAATTACAGGTCAATCTCACCAATGAACCTAGAATAGTAAACTGAATCCCCTAATATAGTAAATGAACCAAGTTGGTTTTACTTCTGGAATCCAAGGTTGGTTTACCTATTTTTAAATGGTAATTTAAACCTTGATATAATAAAGAAGAAAATCATATGATCATACCAATAGATGTAGAATAAGTATTTGATAAAATTAAATATCCTCTCATAATTAAAAAAAAAAAAAACTCTTAGCATACTAGGAAGAAAAGGATTATCTAATAAGGAGAACTGTTATACAAAATAAGACAACAAAAAACTACAGGAAGCATCATGTTTAATGGCGAAAAACTGAAAGCTTTCCCTTTATTTCAGATTACAAAACTTATTACAAAACGACAGTAATTAAACAGTGTGGTACTGGCATAAGTGTGGTTGTTCCGAACCACTTGTTGGCGGAAGGGGAATGCTGAGCGGCAACCAGCGTTGGGGGGCCCAGACGGCGTGGAGGGCGCACAGAGACCACCGCGGGGATGAGGTAAGTACGCAGGTCTAATTTATTACAGGAAGGTTTGTTGTTTA
>JAKSZT010054394.1:6912312-6985984 GCA_026826555.1 Tolypeutes matacus | reverse complement strand
CCAGATAAATGCTTTTCTATGGTGGTTAACATTTAAAAGCTGCTTGCCTTTGCCACACTAAGACAATTCAATTAGTGAATTTTGCAATTTACTTATATATTGATGAATTAACTAGGGCCTAATTCAACTAGAAAGTGAGAACTTACATAGCATTTTTAGTCAGATAAATAACCTATATTTTCATAATATTTTAAGGTCTATCGAGTCCTTTCACAAATATTATTTCACTTAATTCTTACAACAACTATTACCTAATGCACAGATGAGGAAACCTAGGCTTAGAGGTTTAGGACACTTGTCCTAGGCCACAAAGCAAGAAGGTAAGGGACCCTGAACTAAAACCAGGCCTCTCTCATGAAGGATGTGTATGGACTTATGCATCTAGAGAGAACATAAAACAAGTTACCAGAGGGTCTGAGAAAATCATTCTTCTTTGTTCATGTGAATCCAATGAGAAAAAGGGAAATTTTTAAGAAACAGGAAGACAAAACTGGAAAGCCCAGCCCTTCATAGGAAAAAATATTAACTTATATTTAAAAAATATTGAATATATATTTGTGAAATGCTTGGAAAAGATGGAAATTAAAGAAACGTTAAAGTAGAGAAAGACAAGATGTCAAAGAAAGCTTTGACCAAAGACAGCTGCAAAAGGTGAGTCAAGATCAGGAAAGGAAAAGTCAGGATCAGGAGATGGGCTTCAAGGCAAACTCAGAAAAGGTACATTCATGTTGTTGACATGAAGGTTTTTCTACCGTACCCATATTCACAACGTAAAAAGAATCTCCGGTGGCTTCTATAGGGACAAATTCAATATGCCATTCTCTGCACATGAAGAGAGCTATCACTAGGTCAGACAAGAGCTGGCCAATCATGAAGGCAACTCGGTGAGACTTCACAACCCCTCCCTACAGAGAACACCCGGGGGGCGGGGAAGGAGGGAGGGAGGAGGCTCAGTCTAAGCCGTGAAAGCCTTATGAAAAATAAAAAACCGGTAATCTAAATAAACTTTGGGTAGCTTGCTAAGATACTGAGCCCCCGAGTACTTAGGTACCAAGTGACAATTGTCAGAATTTGGTTCTTCCATACCTTCTACAGGTTCTGAACAAAGTAACACTAGAGAGATAGGGAGGGGGTGGCAGGCGGTTAAAGCCACTGGAAAATAATTGGTTCACCTGAGGAGGTGTACTAATTTAGACGATGACTTCAGACTTTTTCATTAAAACAAATAAGAATATGCCATAGAATAAAAAGCAAAGTTCCTCATTTATAAGACAAAATAAGGAACTTCAAATAAATGGCAGGTCATACGCTAAGTATTCACTCTTCGCAGCCGCTGGGGTTTTTCCCCCGATGGAATTTGAGAAATCCGACCCCAGTTTCAGTCAAATGGTGAGTATCTCCAGCTTCGGTTTAGAACTAAAAAATAAGAGGAACTGCCGTTAAGGAAGAGATCTTGGGAGCCCCAAGTCACCCGGCGGCGGTTACCAAATGAGAGCGCTGAACGCAAACTGAAGACGAGTCTACCGGGATCACTACGTAAACGGCAGCACGGAAGCCCCCAGGGCTTGGCGTCAACACCCGACAGTTTCCCGAGGAGCCAATCAGAGAGCGGTCCCGAGGTCGGCTCTCCAGCGCCCCCTGCGGTCGGGAGGAGAGAGGGCCGCCCAGGAAAAATGCTTGCATTTCCCGGGAGACACACCTTAGGATTCCCCCAGGCGTTTTGTCTATCGTTATTCTTTCTCTCTGAAATCCGTACCACCTGATGGGTGGAATTGGGCTACGCTGCTTGCTGCGGGTTAGCTTGTTGTAAAACGGCGACTCTATGGCGTTGCCCTTTTAATTGCGGTCGCTCGCTTCAAGTGGCATGGCCCCTTTAAGGCCGGTGGCAGCCGTGGTTCCGGGGGCGGGGACCGACCTCAGCTGGACCCGGGCGGGCACCAGGCTGATTCATTCGGGGGCTGGGGCTGCGAGCACCTACGTCGGCGCCTGCGGAGGGCTCAGCCTAGCTCCTGATTGGTTGGTCCCACGATCGCCCTCCCCCGCGCGCCACCCTTGGGTTCCCTCCGGGTCCGCAGTAGAAACCCTGCCCTCTCCCTTCTTGACCCCTACCTAGCTCTAACTCCCTTCCCACGTTCCCTCCAGTCGCCGTCGCTTCAGGCGCCGCAGCTCCTGTAGGAGTTCCCGGGTCGGGGATGGGGTCTCGGGCCTCCACGTTACTGCGGGACGAAGAGCTCGAGGAGATCAAGAAGGAGACTGGCTGTGAGTTCGGGCCGGGGGCTGGGAACGCGTCCGAGCGACTCCGTTTGGGCTCGGGACTGAGGGTGGCGGTCGTTGAGCTGGGGTGCCCGTGAGATTGCGGGGGTCCTGGGCGGTCTCCATCGCAGGAGCTCTTGTGACCCGAGGCTGGAGGACCTGTTCTTCAGCTGCAGCTTCGCCAGAGGGGCTTTGGCTCTTGTGGGGCCGTCCTTCCCCTCATAGGCGACAGTCTAATCAGTCGCCGTAGAGCCAGACACCCTTCTTTTTTCCCTCAACTGCCCATGAGAGCCTCAGAACTTCTTTGAGTGATCTTTCCTGACCACCAACCTTCCTTAAGAGGCATCCCGAACAGCAGGTAAATCCCGAGAAGCAAATTTAGGAACTCTAGATGGATCCTGTAGAAGACATAATCCATTCCTGTGACGTTTCTGAGCAGGGACCTAAAGCCACTGGTAATTGTGGGAAATCACAAACAGGTTTTTGTCACAGGCTGGAAAAATAAATCCAGAAATCAAGATCTTAGAGTAAGAGTTGGGAAGAGTGACTTGGTGACGGAAGACCTTTAAAGTGTCAGGGATCTGAGAGTAAGAGACTTCTTTTAGTCTGAACTTTTGGAGAAAAAGCAGGGGTACTGTGACCACCAGTTTTTTACTTACACTGCGTATGCCTGCTGTTCCAATTTCAGATATATTGATTTCCACCCTGCGGATGTACTTTATACACTCGCTGTTGACATTGGGTGTGCTCCAAGAATCTGTGTCAGTTTGTACTGGGAGCTGAGTTTTTACAGTCCAGCCTCTTCCTCATTAGCCTGAATGAGGGAGCAACAGGGTTTTCAAAATCCAGAGCTCTGTGAAACACCATCGTACATTTTTTAAAGCCCTTGATAATGCATACAATGTTTTCTCAGTAATCCTTTATGAACTCTTGTATTTTAAATGAGTTACAAGTCATGTAGGCATCCAAGCTCTGTCTATTCATTATCCCTGTTTTGATAATGGGGTGACCAGTAAGTGGCCCATATGCAGATAGCACTGAGGGATGCAGGGGAGACTACTTAGTTACTCAGGTAGTGGCAGCCTGAGATTCATTAAATGTCCGGTGCTTTCTGACAAGTTCAGCTTTCTGGAATCTTCAAGTTGGAAGGGATGTCATCTAGCCCCACACTTTGCACATTAGTTTAGCCTCTTTTTAAAAGACTTTTAATATTGGCAAACTCACCACTTACCAAGGTAGTCCTTTGCACAATTTTGGATAAATTATAGAAAGCAGTCATATATTTATAATTTTCAATACTTGTTTGGCCACTTGATCATGGTAATTTTATGACTTACTCTGACTTCAGGAGTAGAAATATAGGCAGTCTGGATTTAGCAAGCATTTTATTACATTTTGTGGCCATGACCTCTGGCCACACTTGTAAATTTAACTTTAAGTCTACAGTGACATCAGAATTAAAATATTCATGCTTAAAGAGTCACATAATGCAGAAGTGTAAACCATAGGATGGGGGCTCTTCTTGCTTCAGAATGAAGGGAACAGTAATCCAGTTCTGATTTATTTCCATTTAACCAAATGAAATGGGCCTGGATTGCTATAGGATTCTCAGTTATTTTACCCATGTAACTTGTAGACATAAGAACTCCTGGAAGGGCTGTTTTCCCATTTACCAAAGAGTGAGTCAAACATGAGGGAGATTCTCGACCACAACCAGTGCAAATATATGTATTGAGCTGGAAAACTAGTCAGTCAGATAGTTACTCATTTTCTGCAGCATCTGTGCTCAGTAACTATGCTAGGTACTCAGAACAGATAATGACAAAAGATGCCCACAATCTTGTTGGAGAGATCAGCTCTGGAGAATGATGAGCATGACGACCTAAGAGTGTGTGAAGTTCTATGGCACCAACTTTCACCCACGGGGCCTGGGGATTGAACCCAGGACCTCTACATGGGATTTAGCTCAAGTGCCTCCTTCCCATGTAGAGGTCCCAGGTTCAATCCCCAACCCCCGTACCCCCTTTGAAAAAAAAAAAAAGAAGAGTCCCTATGGGCTGGCGTTGTGGATTGGAATTGGGCCTTGATGCATGGATGAGTGGATTAGATTTGGAGAAATTAACCTAGGGCATTTTGGATAGCTTCCGGGAGCCATCTTCTTCACCCTGCTGAAAAATCATTTTTTGGCCCTGAGAGTTGAGCTGTCAGTTTATCCAATTAGTGCCCAACAAGTGAGTTTCTTTAGAAAGCAGTAATTTTTGTATAATGTGAAGAATTTAGAAGAACAGATACCTGGGAGATAGGGTAGGAGGTGGAATTGGTTCTGTTTTCCTCTGCTTATTTTTCTGTTAAGAAGAATTTTGGGGGAAGTGGATGTGGCTCAAGCAGTTGGGTGCCCGCCTACCACATGGGAGGGCCCAGGTTCAGTTTTCAGTGCCTCCTAAAGAAGATGAGCAAGACAGCGAGCTTTCACTATGGGATGGCACGGCGAGCTGATGCAACAAGGTGACACAATGAGATGACGCAATGAGGAGACACAACGAGGATCACAGGGAGAGACACAACAAGCAGGGAGCAGATATGGCTCAAGCGATTGGGTGCCTCCCTCCCACATGGGAGGTCCTGGGTTTGATTCCTGGTGCCTCCTAAAAGGAAGACGAGCAGACCCAGAGAGCACACAGCGAACAGACACAGAGAGCAAACAGCAAGTGTGAAAAACGGGGGAGAAGGGGATAAATAAAATAATCTTTAAAAAAAAAAAGTTTTGAGGGAGGCGGCTGTGGCTCAATCAGTAGGGATCCCTTTTACCATATGGGGGCCTCCTGGTGGGGGCAGGCCCGCCCGGGCGGCATGGTTGGCTGACCCGGGGAGCGCAAGCAGCAGGGGGGGGATAAATGAATAAATAAATAAAATCTTTAAAAAAAAAAAAAAAAAAAAAAGTTTTGGGAACTATCAATCAGGAACACTTTCAGAGCAAATATAAGACCTTTCCCTACTCCCTTTGCCGGCAAGAAAATGTAGCATAATTGAGGAAAACTGATTTTTTAAATTACATATGAAAGAATTGGAATTGATTATATTTAAACATATTTTTCTTAAGTCTAAATTGATTAGAATTTATATTTCAATAGTTTAGCCAATATTTGAAATTTAATCACTAAGTATTTGGAAAAGTAATTCAAAGTAAGAATGACCCATAAGCCTCAGTTTCACAATAGTACCAACTTTACAGGATTGTTATGAGGATAAAATTAAAATAGTGCCTGGTATGTAATAAGTGACATATAAGTGTTAGCTGTCATCATTTTGAACTATAGCTAGCAATCATTTTATTGGGAAAATACTGTTTGCATGTGCTAGTTATAAAAACTATCTAAGGGAAGCTGCTGTGGCTCAATCAGTAGGGCTCCCGTTTACCATGTGGGAGGCCCGGGGTTTGGTTCCTGGGGCCTCCTGGTGGGGGCGGGCCCAGCGAGCGCGAGTGGGGGGGGGGATAAATGAATAAATAAAAAAAAATCTTTAAAAAAAAAAAAAAAAACAAACTGTCTAAGGCTAATACTTTTCCTATTTTCAGGTTATTTCAAGGATATAAACTTTTATGATGTATTTTAATACTTTATTGATGTTCTGGCCTAGGTATAATTATTATTACTTTATCCATTCAATTATCATTTAAATATATGATATAATTTAAAATTATTGTTCTTCAATCCATCCTGAATCTTGAACCTTTCAAGGAAATAAACTTTTAAAGGAGTAGCAATCCTGATGTTTCTAACAGTTTAAGAAACATTTTGTGTTGGCATAAAGCATGTGCTTACATTTTCTTTGTTCTGCTAACTTCTTTCATATTTCTGTATTCCATAAATTAAAACTCATTTGAATAAAAGATTTAATTAGGGGGAAATGCTATAAATGTCTTGGGAGTTACTGAAATCTCCACCCAGTTCACTTAACTGTAGCAATATTCTGGCTGTGCATTAACTTAAACACTCCCTCTCCATTTTATTTATTTTAAATTGAGGTGAAATTCACGTAACATAAAATTAACCATTCTAAAGTGAACAGTTTAGTGGCATTTAGTACTTGTAATCTTTTTTTTTTCTTCCTTAAATAGCCACTTAATTGATGAGAAACAATTCATGCCAACTGAGTAGTAATTATTTTTAATTTCTGCCTTCTAGGGTGTGTCATATGGTATGGGGAGGGAGTTGAACAGGTTTGGAAAGTAAGTTTTACAGACTGGTGAGGTTTTGTTTGTTTGAAAGGGCATAGTGATGATATAACTAGTGTAACTTTCTCTATAGTTCCAACAAAGAGCACAAGCCTGGCATGGGCAATTGCTTGAGAACAATTCCCTGGGCTAGAATATAAGTGCAAGTTCAACTTCAGGCTGCTACTGCTTTAAAATATAAGACCCCTTCCTGGCCCGCATCTGCCACTGTCACTACAGTCAACTCTTTGGGTTATACTGCTGTGATCTGTCTCCTGTTGAAATGCAAATGCACAGTTTAACCTAACACCTTTAGCTGTTTTTTGGTTAAATGATTTATAAAGCTCTGTACTTTTCTAGTTTTAGCCCTAAATTTTATGCTGATTTGTTGCCAAAAAGGGGTAAGAAACAACAACTTGTCATATTAGAGAACAGGGCTCTGAAGGGGTGAGACCTTTTGGACTTTTTTTTTTTTGGTAGGGGAAGGTAATCCAGAGCATGGAGTATTTTGGAGGTTTATTCATTTAGAAGATGATTGGCCCCAATAGCAGCTGTAAAAATATAAGCTAAATTCACTGCTTTTAAAGGAAGGGAAAAAAAGACACAATGTTATAGTACAAAAAAGTGATTATTGTACTACTAAAAGCAACAAACACTATTATGGAAGAGAAGGAACAGATAACTCAGGTTGTAGTGAGAAGGCAAACTTAGTGTGAACTGGATTTATCAGATTCAAGAGTGTAGGGTTTCCTCCCCAACTTTTTATGACAAAAAATGTCAAATATGCAGAAAAGTTAAAGAATAATATAATGTACACCCATATGCCTTCCACCTTAATTCAAGGCTTAACATTTTGCTGTATTTGCATTATCCATTTATATATGTATTTTGATTAACTATTTGAATGTTGCAGGTACCGTGACTATATACTTCCACAGGCGTTTCTTGAGAATAACAATTTTTCCTATATAACCACAATATTATTATCATACCTAAGAAAATTGATAATAATTCTATAACATTATCTGCCACTCAGACCATGTTCAAATTTCTCCAATTTTAAGAGGGTAGGTTTACAAAAAATTAATGTTTTTTCAAGTCTCTTTTAATGTCTAGTTTGCCTAAGAGAGTGGATGAACTCTTAAAGACATGGGGTCCTCTTATGGGGGAAGCAGGGGAAATGTTGGAGTGTGGTGTTCAGGAGGAATGGTTGGGGGTGCAGGCTTCAACTTCTCAATCTTTTATTTATAGCCACCTTTGACTGTACCTGTATGCTTTACCTAGGTTAGCAATGTAGTCTTCTGCATTTAGACATAGGCTCAAGGCAAGGGCAAAATAACTTTTTTCTTACCCCCTTTTTGTTTTTATTTTTTCCCCTGTCATTCTTCTGGGCACTTGGCACATTTCTGAAATGCCATCCTCTGAGCAGGAGGCAGTGATGACAGGAAGGTTTGCAGTCAGGGAGGTGTGCAGGATCTTTTAAATAATTTTCAATGATATAAAATAATAATTTGCCCATCAGTGGAGAAAAATATATCCTCATTAAAGAACATGTCCATGTGCACAGCCTTTTCTGAGAGTAATTATCAAATCCTGAGACTTCCTTTGGGTTACTAAGAATAGTACAGGTTTGGGCACCTGTCCTACTAGCTTAGTGCCTTCTGGTGAGAATAGCTTACTGGAAACAGGTCCTGCCTTCATTTAAGGCAGTTCCAATAACTTCCTGTATGTGGATTGTGTAGCTCCTTTTTTTTTTTTTTTTAAAGATTTTATTTATTTATTCATTTATCCCCCCCTTGCTGCTTGTGCTCGCCGGGTCAGCCAACCACGCCATGCGGGCGGGCGGGCTTGCCTTCACCAGGAGGCCCCGGGAACCGAACCCAGGGCCCCCCATATGGCAAACGGGAGCCCCACTGATTGAGCCACAGCCGCTTCCCTGTGTAGCTCCTTTTTATAGGTGGATTGGGGTGGTTCTGAGCTCTACTCCTTAGGTGTGTTGCTTTGTTTTCTTTGTCACGGTGGATTTAGGGCCTCAATTAAAGCTTGCTTGATTTTTTTTTTTTTTTTTTTTTGGTTAACAAGGTCCTTTGTAACAGTATCATCCTAACATTAGTACTGGAACTTAAATAGGCTCAGATATGACCATACTGAGTAATGTTTTCAGATATCCAGTTTTTTGTTTGCTTTATTAGAGCATTTGTAGGCTTACTGAAAAATCATACGTAAAATACTGAGTTTCCATATATACACCCTCTTATTAACACCTTGCCAGATACCCAGTTTTGTCCTGGAAGATAGCAATTTTGTGATTATTTTGGCTACTTATTTGCGTATTTATTTTTAAAATTTTGGCAAATTATGAACTCAAGCAGCCATAAACAGCCTTTTTTCCTGAAATACGGGTATAATGCCCTACCAGTACTTACGAAGGGAATTGAAAAATTCATACAGTAAGAGATTTCAGTGTCCTTTCAGATGATGATCTAGATTAGAAAAATGTCTGATGGCTCATCTGTTAGTTGAAGGGGTTGGACTAGATGATAATGTTCCTTCCAATTTTAAAATTCTATAAATTGCCGTATATACATGCTTATATATATATATATATATATATATATATACATAAGGACTTTCTAGAAGGATTCACAGGAAACTAGTAATAGTTTTTGCCTATGGCATTCGGGACTGGGGATGTAACAGTTAGAATTATCATTATGTATTCTCTGCTATGTGCATTTTATCATATGCTTTGATTTTCTCAACTAAAAAAAGCTGGTATAAGAATATAATTTGAATGTTTTCCTTCTTATAATCTGAAATATATAATGCTCTGAACACTAAAAAACTGATCCAGTTGATTAATTATTATGCAGTAAATAAAAATAGTTATGCATTGATATAAAGACGGTGGTCACCAGCGATTCTGAGGGGAGGGAGAGGGGAGAATAGGTATAACATGGAGCATTTTTGGGACATTGGAATTGTTCTGAATGACATTGCTAGACGGATACAGGCAATTTTACATTTTGTCAAAACCTATAAAAATGTGCAGTGCAAAGTGTAAATCATAATATAAACCACAGACCATGGTTAGTAGCAGTGCTTCAATGTGTGTTCAATTGTAACAAATGTACCACACTAATAAAAGATGTTAATGGGGAAAGTATGGGAGGGGGAGGGAGTGGTATATGTGGGAATCCCCCTATATTTTCAATGTATCATTTATGTAATCTGAAACTTCTTTTAAAATATAAGTTATGAAGACTCCAAAGCAATATAGGAAAACCATGAATTAATAAGTGAAAAGGAAGCTATTACAACTATGTAAAGTTTACTTACAAATGACTGATATTGGATGGTATATGAAGAAGTGGAAACAGCTTTGTTGAGATTGTGAGCAAATTTTGTTTTTTCAAAAAGTCTTTTGTAAAACTTAGTAATTCTTTAACTGATCTAAAGAAGTGGGAACTTCCCCTTTTGTTAAACTAAAGGGAACTTTAGCACAAGAGAGGTCTGTAAGCCGGAGGACAGAGCAAGGGTAGACTGGTTGGGTTCCTAAAGAAAACAGTTGTGACTAGTGGAGTCAGGAGAAAAGCAGAGATTAATTAAGTGCTGCAGTAAAACTTTACCTTGGGGCCCATAATGTAAGGATGATGGTGATAATAGCTAACCTGGAGTGCTTACAATGTGCCACAGACTTTGCCAAGCACTTGGCAAAGGAAAGTGCTCAGTTAGCTGCCCCACTACCCCATTCACATCCCTAACTGGAAAGTGGTGGCACCATGAATGGGATCAGTCAGCCTGACCCTTGCAAGAGTATACTCTTTACACTGAACTGTTATCCCCTGCCCGGCTGGCAAAATAGTTCACATGGCTGCCTTAACGGCTGGACCCCTTCTAGCTCTGCCTTGGGTGGAAAAGAGAGCAACTTCTCTGCTCTTTGATCTCAGAGGCTAGTAGAGAAGAGAACCTAGGATGAAACCTAATGCTGAAGAATTTGCAGCCACACCTTCTGTGTCCTTTTCTCTCAGCTTCTGTGCCACTCCCTTCTTTGCTTCTCTCGTTTGCCCCTGTTTACTTTGTTCTGTTATTCCTGAGATTGCCACTAGATTTTTGTTTCTTAAGCTGGGGAGGAGGACAGCTATCAGAACTATTTCAGCCACCCCTTCAAAGCCCTGAAGTTACAGCCTAAAGACAAAGTCCATGCTTGACACACCCTTTTTGGCTGTTGTCTTTTCCCCTTTGATAACTCCTTTTGCCCCTCCTACTTCCAGTCTGCCAGGAGACTAACTCTCTCCCAGAAATTTCTTTTTGCATTTTCAAAGTTTTATTGTGTACCCTCAGTCATTACGTTATTTTAATTGTCAGCTTGTGCCGAGTTTTCAGAGTTAATCCAAAATAAGTAGCAAAATAGCTTTCTTGTACATATCATCCGACAATAATATGACCATTTGACAGATTGCCTAATTTGCTTCCATGGATCCAGTTCCGTTACTGGCAGCTCAGTGAAGCACATGCAGTCCCAGCAGAGAGGCTGACCAGAGGCCACAGTGATCTTTACCCCAAAGCCAGTCCTGAGGGAAAAGATAAAACCTCTAATGCTTGGTATAGGAGTAAACCAGATTTGAAAAAATAGAATCTGTTTGATGTGTCCCAATCTTTAATTCAGTACAAGTTACCTACCCAGCAGTGCCAGCCTGAAACACAAAACTGATTAATAGGTATGTGTTTTTAATCAAAGCATGCTTTTCCTGGCCTCTAAGTCAGGGAATTAAAATGTGAGTTTCACAGTTTCCTTTTAAACTAAATTTGGTTCTGTTCTGTTCAATTTTAACCACCTGACATTTAACACATAGTCTTAATTAAGTCTATACTTCATTCCTAAGAATCAGTTTTGATGGCTCTTAATTTCTTTTCTAACTCCTTTCAGCTTTTAAACTGTCTGCTTTGACACTATGGAAATGAGAGTCCAAAAAAAAAGACTTCCCACTTTATTCACTCTGAAGTATGTAATGGTGGACTGGGGCCAGAAGGATACCTGGCTCCTAAAGGGCCATGCTGGGATTCAGTCTGAGGGGAGGGCTGCTTCCCCAGCCTGGACTAATTTTGTGTTCTTTAGTTTCCCACAGTCAGATTACCCGCCTCTACAGCCGGTTCACCAGTCTGGACAAAGGAGAGAATGGGACTCTCAGGTAGGCAGCACCTTTCTATATTTTCTGTACAGAAACCAGAAACTGGCAAGTTTCAATAGCCACCTTTATCCCAAGGGCAGCCACGATAGGCATCCAGCCCACGCAGGTCAGGGCCTGTCTTCACTGGTCCACATAGGAATTAAATAAACAGGATAGTGACATTAAATTTGTCACCAGGTGCTTATTGCTTTTCCTCCAACTCCCTTTAGTTTGGATGGCCATTATTCTGCTCTTAGGAAAGTACTTTGCAAAAATTTTAGCTCTTTCTGCTTGCACTTTCCACAACCTTTTCTCAAACAGCTTGGCTTTTATGAGTTAGATTCCTAGCAATCCCAAGTGGTCTACAATTTTGTGTCCTCTCACCTCTCATTTCCTCACTTGCTTTAGTTTCCTGGGCTGCTCATGAAATGGGTCAGGTTAAACAGTGGGAATTTATTTGCTCATGGTGTTGAGGCTTAAAAAAGTCCAAATGAAGGTGTCATTGAGGTGATGCTTTCTCCTCAAAGACTGATGATGTTCTGGGGCTGGCTGATGGCAATCCTTGGTCCTTAGCTTGTCACATGGCAAGGCACATGGTGGGCACTTCTGGTCTCTCCCTATGTCTGAACTGTTTTTAAAGGTCTTCAGTAAGAGGATTAAGACCCATCCTGATTGTGGTGGGCCATACCTTAACTAAAGTAGCCTCATCAAAGAGTCCTGTTTATAATGGGTTTATACCCAAAGGAATGGATTAGGTTTCTGGGGGTACATATAGCTTCATACTACCACATCACCTACCCCACAACCCTAGAGTACAATACTTTAAATATATTAATGTTAGGTAAGATATTCAATATTTTAATCTGTAATTGTGTTTCCCAACTGAGGGCTCTTTTGCCACCCAGGGACATTTGGCAATCTATAGAGACATTTTTAATTTTCAGGACTAGAGGATGCTACTGGCATCTGGTGGATGAACACCAGAGATGCTGCTAAACGTCCTACAGTGCATAGGATAGCCCCCTGCAAAAGATTATCCTGCCCTAAATGTCTACAGAGCCAAGTTTGAGAAAAATGGTCTAGAATAAGTAAGTGATCTCAGAGTAGTGTAATGTTCTATCACTTCATATTTCTAATTGTCTTAGCATAGTTGAATAGAATGCCTTCTTGCCCCTACCTCCTATCCCACCTCCCATAGCAACCTTTTTATTATTGTTGCTCCCTAGTTTTGTTTGTCCGGCACATGATGAAGCTGTTTTGCCTTTCTGGTGACTAGCATGAAGCAATTAGGGTCTACTTTTGGAGGCTTCAGGCATAGATGTAGGATGTAGCTAAGGAGGAAGGAATTTATTTTCTAAGCCCTTGGACGTAATCTTTGGACAGAACAGCTAGAGAATGCTGGTAAATCCATAGGCTGTGTTTGTTCAGGGCAAATGTCTGCCATCACTAGAAGCTGGGACTGGGCAAAATTGTGCTTCCCAAGCCATTTCAGTCAGTGAAAGACCAAGGTGCTTTTAGGGCCATGTGAGTTTGCACTTGAAAATAACCAGACTAGAAATCTCAATTTTTTTTTCCCTTCAGCCTCATTATTTTAATAATTCCTTTGATTTTGGGATTAAGTCTTCATAAATTCAGATTTAACCACTAAGTAAAGATACAGAATTGATATTAGTCCTGAGCCCTTTTCTTCTTTGGAGAAAGAGGGTGATTTAAAAATGTGTGTGTATGTATGTTTAATTTTCACTGTTTGCTGGAAAATAGTGGAAAAGCATTTGTAGAAAGAGCTTTCTCCTTGGAAAGGGTGAAAACTTTCCAGGTTTCAGCTGGTGTCACCTACTCCTTAAAATCTAGGTAAGATTAGCTCAACCCATAAAACCCTATTTCAAATTCTTTGGAAAGCCAGTGAAACTAACTCATTCATTTGGTAGATATTTATTGAGTACCTTTAATGTTCTAGTCACTATTGTCAGTGCTGGTTTCTAAAGATTCTTGGTAGGAGAGTTGGTAACAGGAAGTGATAGGGTGGTTTTTTACTTCATGGTCACCTGAATCTAAGCTTCTGTACTCAGCTTTTCAAAACCCTAGGTCTTAAACTTCTTCCTGTATCTCTGTCATGGTATAGATTAAAATATAGGCGAAGCCTCAAGTCACCTTGTGTACAAGAAGAAATTACACTACTGTACCACATATTGTACCATGCTATTGCATTATATGTATATGTATATCATTTTGTCAGAGTCCCCTACTATCAGGGATTTCTCACTGACAGTGCCTCCTCACTCTGGCCATCTGCCGAGATCAGGAGTTCTTAACCAGGACCCAGATTTCAGCGGGTCTGTGAGCTTGAATTAAAAAACATTATTCTGGGGAAGCGGCTGTGGCTCAATCAGTAGGGCTCCCGTTTACCATATGGGAGGCCCCGGGTTCGGTTCCCAGGGCCTCCTGGTGAAGGCAAGCCCGCCCGCATGGCGTGGTTAGCTGACCCAGCGAGCGCGAGCAGCAAGGGGGGGATAAATGAATAAATAAATAAAATCTTTAAAAAATAAAAAAATAAAAAAATAAAAATAAATAAAAATAAAAAACATTATTCTTGGGGGGACGTTTTGGTGCGTGTATGATAAATAATACACAGTATAGTGTGGACTTGGTAAGGGGTCTGTGGTTTTCACCTGATTGGCAGAGGGGTCCAGGGAACAAAAAAAGGTTAAGAACCCCTGCTCTAGATCATCCTCCCACTCTCCATCTCCTCTTCTCTCTTCAGCAAAGTACTTTCTGAGATTCACACTAAAATATCTTTTATAGAACACTAGTTCCTTGGTCTATTAATAGATGTATTTTGAAAAAAGGAAGAAAAAAATTATTGACTAAGTAATTTGTGAAAAGCTCAGTAAACAAGATTAAACAGATTTCTTACAGGGATTTCACCACATCTTTAGTATGTTCAGGTGAATTGTGAGTCTCTAAGAGAGGGGTGTTATAAACAGTATTTGCCAAATTGATTTACTGTTTATTTTTAGAATCTCATTTACATTGGACCATCTCTTCAGATTGGTATTTCATTGAATATAAATATGTACAGTAACCTCACAAATCTCACTTCAACTGCCATTATTTTGGGTGAATACATCCGCCACTGTGGTTGAAATTGTTCTTTCTGTGAAGGAGCTGGGTTCTGTAAGTGGTCCTTTGTAAGTCAGGTCAAAATGTGAGCCTGGTCAGCATCTGAATGCAAAGATGGTTTCGTTTGTTTACATATCCTCTGTACTGACCTAATCTGTGGTGTCAGAAGTCAGGATAGTGGAGCTAGTGTAGCTCAGAGGTTGAGTACCTGCTTCATGAAGTCAGGCTAATGATTACCTTTGGGGGAAAGCAGCAGATAGGGACAAAGGGAGTATAAATGGGACTTCTGGATGCTGGTAATGAGGTAATCAATTTCTTGACCTGTGTGCTGGTTGTACTCTTCACTTAGTGAAAATTCATCATGCTGAATGCTTGTGATTTGTTTACTTTATTTTTTTATTTTTTATTTTTTTAAAGATTTTATTTATTTATTCATTCATCCCCCCCTTGCTGCCCGTGCTCGCTGGGCCAGCCAACCACGCCATGCGGGCGGGCCTGCCCTCACCAGGAGGCTCCGGGAACCGAACCCGGGGCCTCCCACATGGTAAACGGGAGCCCCACCGATTGAGCCACAGCCGCTTCCCATGTTTACTTTAAAAATATTCTCTGCATTGGGCAGTTTTAATATTGAGTCTTTCAGATAATGCTTTTTCTCAGATAATGCTGTATTAAAAATCCTGGATATTAAATCACACAGGTTAGGTGACTATAGGGAACAGTACTGGCCAGTTAAACTCTGCGAGGAAGTTATTATTGGGAAGTGCTAGTTGACTGTGTTGTTTTATGTCATTTAAAAAGAAATCATCTAGGGGGCGGATATGGCTCAACTGGTTGGGCGTCCGTCTTCCATATGGAGGGACCTGGGTTCGATCCCCGGGACCTCCTGGTAAAATAAAAAAAAATAAAAAAAATAAAAAAATAAAAAAAAGAAATCATCTAACTTTTAGGAGATCATGTCCTGAATGGTAGCCATTTATCTGTTCAAACATTGAGTGGAAATCAGACCTTCAGACCTTTTCTTTTTTTTTTTTTTGAGGTTCTGGGGATTGAACCCAGGACCTCATAGATAGGAAGCTGGGAAGCAGGTGCTTAAACCAATAAGCTACATCCGCTCCCCCAGACCATTTTTGAGGTTCATTTTCTTGTTTGATTTTACCCAGAGGACAAATGATTTCTATATCCTAGCCAAGCTCTTGCTTTGTAGTCAGTGCTATCAGTCCCTCCAGAATGGAGTTTTACAGATGAGAAGCATGATAACCAATCTAATTCTCATTCTTTTTATAGATAGTTTTTCTTTCTCTCTCTCTGAAAACTTCAAATATCTCCTCTTGATGTTCTGAAATTTTACAAAGATGTGCCTTTATATGGGTTTTTTTTCATTACTTTCGCTCAAACCTTTTCAGTCTAAAAATGGGTCATTTGCTGGGAAGTTTTCTTCTGTTATTTCTTTTATTTCCTCCCCTCTCTGTTCTTTTTGTTCTTTATGGCATTTGTGTTGATTGGCTGTTAGATCACATGACTTTTAATTTTTCTCAGATGTTCTGGCTTTTTAAATTTTTTTTGCTTTGCTTTCTGGGAGATATTCTTGAATTTATTTTTCAATCCTTTTGGATGAACTTTTTTTTCTGTATTATTTGAAGAAATATATATATATTTTAAACAATTTATTGAAGTATATCATTCATACATGAACATACATAAGCTACAAGTGTTCAGTAAACATTGTGAACTTACAAAAGAAACATGAATAACATCATACAGGGCTCCCACACATCACCCCACCACATATACTGTGCATTGTCGTGAAACATTTGTTAACAAATTATGAAAGAGCATCGTCAAAATATTACTGCTAACTATAGTCCGTATCTTACTCCCCTATACTTTTCTTTTTTCTAAGGATTAATTAACTTATTTATTTACTTTTATCCATTTTTACACCCCCTCCCCCATTTTTGTTGTTTTTGTGTCCATTCGCTGGGCAACTCTGTGTGTCTGTTTCCTGCCTTCTCTTTTCATCCTTCTCCTGTCTTCACTGGGATTCTCTCCTCAGAACCTCCGATGTAGGAGAGAGGCATCCTACTGCCTGCGCCACCTTTGTTCCTGGTTTTTCAGCGTGTCTCGTTTTGGCTCTCCCTTGTGTCACTCTCCTATTATGTCATCATTTTGCTGCGTGGCTCGTGGGGCCTGACAGCGCACCTGCTCGTGGGGCCTGGCGGCGCACCCACTTGTGGGACCTGCTGGTGCACCCACGCACGGGGCCTGGTGACCTGTACACCTATAATTTTCTTTTTTAAATTTTTACCGGGAGGTCCCAGGGATCGAACTCAGGTCCCTCCATATGGGAGACGGACGCCCAACCATTTGAGCCACATCTGCCCCCTATAATAATTTTTTAATTTCCAAGAAACTTTCTCATTATCTGACCTCTGGGCTATCATAGAAGCCTTTTTTTGGTTTTACATGGGAAAAAAAATTATCAAATATCTATAGGGTTATTTATTAGAGTTTTAAGAATTCTCTTTATTCCCTGAATTATCATTATATCTATCTTGATCCTTCTCTTTTGTGCTATTAATATCATCAAAATGCCTGGTGAACCTTGATAGTCCATTTATATTTATGAAAGAGACTGGGTAGATTACTGTAGAAAGCTGGCTTGGGTTCATTTGTGGTTGTTTTCCCAACAGGTCTCTCCCTGTAGGGAGGGCTGACTTCAAAAGCTGTGTATCATGACCAGGGCCAGTTAGGTTGGTAAGGTATGTAGTCAGGAGCAAAGAGACAGATTTGCAACCCTCTTACCTAAATAAGGGGGCTGTATTTTGGGGCATTGATCTCCCCCACTTGTTTGGAGCCCTACCCAGGTAGGTCTTTCAGCTTCTTTCCATAGCAGCTCTCTGTTTGTATCCTGGGAGCAAATTATTTTGTATTTTTGAGTGACCCTTTCCTTAAACTGTCCTTTTATTAATTACCCTGAACACTGCTTCCCATACCCAGCAGTTCTGAGTTTGGTGTCTGCCCGAGAATCTCCAGGGCAGACTGTCTCTACATTCATACCTACTTTTTTTTTTTTTTAAGATTTATTTATTTACTTTATCCATTTTAAGGGGTACTCCCCCTTCCCCATTTGCTGTTTTGTGCCCATTTGCTGGGCAATTCTCTGTGTCTGTTTCCTGCCATCTCTTCTCCTCCTCCTCCTCCTCCAGTCTTCACCAGGATTTGATCCTGGAGACCTCCGATGTAGGAGAGAGGTGTTCTGCCACCTGCGCCACCTCAGTTCCTGGTTTTCAGAGCTTTCGGAGCATCTCGTCTTGTCTCTCCCCTGTTATGTCATCATCTTGCTACATGGCTCCCAGGGCCTGGCGGCTCAGCAGCACACAGAGCCTGGCAGCCCATGTGCCTTCTATATATATATTTTTAATTTTACCGGGAGGTCCTGGGGATCGAACCCAGGTCCCTCCATATGGCAGACGGACGCCCAACCATTTGAGCCACATCCGCCCCCCATACCTACAGAATTTGTCAAAATCCCTTGTCTACTAGTATGCTCCTCCCACCCTGGTTGCTTTTGTCATGGATATATTCCCATGTGTATGTTTTTGCTGACATTTCAATGGATTTTAGAGAATGAGATGTGGTAAAGGTGTATATGCTGTCAGCATCCTAAACCAAAGTCAGAACGTAGCCTTGCAAATAAGCTGGTCTGGCCCTAAACCAAAAGTCAGAACACAGCCTTGCAAATAAGCTGGTCTGGCCCTCGAACACAAAAATAAACTTAAAACAACTAGCAAAGACTGACTTTGGCACTTTACTTTTTGGCACCTTGTGTGAAAAAAATTCTATATCAAAACAACAGGGGACTGGGTGTAGCTCAGTGGTTTGAGCTCCTGCTTCCCATATACGAGGTCCCAGGTTCAATCCCTAGTACCTCCTAAAAAAAAACAACAAAGATTATCTGATCAGTTTAATTTAAAATATTGATTTTGTCAGGTCAATGTTAATAAATATGTTGTACCATAAAATATACCTCCATTCTACTATTTAACTATGAGAAGCTTTGTTTCCTTAATTGTTCGAATGGGTATGTCCTATTAAGAGATTTTAATCTCCTCATTATGTATAAGTCATCTGAAGCATCAACTTCTGGGTGCTTGAAATATAAGCAGTTACCAGTGAAGTTGAATCTCCAGGTAAGAGAAGGGACTTGCAGAATGAAGGAGATCGATTGTAGTGTAGTGGGATGACACTTCTGGTTTCTAAAGGCCTCTCAAACTCTTGTTTTTTAGAGCATCCTTGTGTCCTTGAATGTCTGGAAAACCTCTCCTCATTGGGTTGGCCACACAAAATGCCATAGTTCAGTTTCAGACTTGCTTCCTACCAGTAATGTCTTTTCTCAAAAAATCTTAGAAAATTTTTCTAGGTATATTATGAGGTTGAATATAATGTTTGTTTGTTTTTATGAGTACATATAAATCCCATTTCCAATAAATCTTGCTCTTGTGGTGTGAGAGCCACTTGGGACTATTTATTCTTCTCTTTTAGGTGTGCCTTGGTGGACAAGTTTCAGAAGCTTAGTTTTGGAAAATTGCTCAAATGATCCCCATCCTACTATATAAAACAACTAATGATAAATTTTGCATATTGCTTAACAGTTTATAAATGATTTTTTAATACTCCTACTTTAATTTCAATCCTTAGTATTCCCCTTGGTCTGATGGCTAAAACTGTTTTGTATTTGCAATCTAAGAGTAGAATTAAATAGTAGCAAAGGGTTTAGGTCCTTATTGACATTGGAAGCCCAAGACTAGATCCCTTATTAAGACTGAAGGAGGTCAAGCTAAGTTATTCACTCACCACTTAATACTAGACCTGATATTTTAACTGTGCCTTTTCTTAGCTAAAATTACTTAAGCTTGTTAGACATTAAACTGAGGTATGTGGCCATGGCAATTCAGATCAGCCTCCATTTTAAAAGAGGTAGTAGTTAGTATTCCTCAACTTCTGTCAAACAAGAGGAGCTACATTTTGGAGATAATGAACTTTGTAATATAAAACAAATTATGTAATAAGAGCTTAGTACATGTTTGTTGAATTAAATAATCAGGACCTCAATAATTTCCTTTTATCTTTTATCATATTAAACAATCCTGTTATCTTATAAATGACTTCTGGTTCATTCATTGATATAAAAATTATTACCCTAGGTGCTCAGTCTACTAGATCAGTTTATATCTGTGTCACCAGATGTGGTAGAGACGAGCTTGTTGAATTGTTTAAGCACCATGTAAATGTTAAACCACAAGAGAACAGAGTATAATAGACTCCTGGGTAAAATAGGGACATTCCATGATTGTATATCATTGCATTTGATATGAAGGGAGTGGGAGAATGTATCTTATTTCTTCTGTTAGTAAATTTCTTGAGGCAGGAATCAGATTTATTCAGGTTTATATTCCTTTTTGTTTTTTCAAACTTACAGAAAACTTAAAAGAATGGTACAAAGAACTCTCATATATCTGGTACCCAAATTCAGCAGTTGTTAACATTTTGCCACATTTGCTTTATCATTCTCTCTGTCTGTGTGTGTATATGTAATTTTTTTTTAACCCATTTGAGAGTCAGTTGCATCTACCGTGACCTATTACCTCTAAATACTTCAGTGTTTATTTCCTAGTAACAAGGTCATACTTTATTATCAAAATCAAGAAATTTAACATTTTGATACAGTGCAATTATCTAATATACAGTCCGTATTTCCATTTGGCCCAATAATGCCCTTTATGGCAATTTTTTTTCCTAGTCCGGGATCCAGTCCAGGATCATGCCTTGAGTTTAGTTGCATGACTCTTTAGTCCCCTTTGGTCTGAAACAATTCCTCTGCTTTTCTTTTTCCTTCATTACCTGGATATTTTTGAAGAGTACAGCCCAGGAGTCTTATAGACACCTTTATATTCTTGGTACAGAATATCAACCAAAGAAGTTTATAAAAAAATATTTATTGAACTTTTCTCTCAAAAAGTTTAATATGAAAAAGAAATGTAGTTTATTTATTAGAAAAAGAACATGTGCTCTGGACTTACAGACCTAGATTTTAGGCACAGTCCTGCCACTTACTAGCTGTGTGGCACTGGGTAAGTTACTTTATCTCATTTACTCTTGGTATTCTGATCTGTAAAAGGTATACATAATACACTGGCATGAAGAAATAAGATAATGTATTTAAACAGAATTAGAGCAGCACCTGATGTGTATGCAATGAATGGTAACTGTTAATAATCACTTCCACATAACCTCCAAGTTGTGTGGGAATTACTGCTCTTGCCATGTTTGAGGGCTAAATACTTCTATAGTTCTAGTCTGTAGGAGGGAGTGGAGAAAACGCTAGAGTTGGGGCAAAGAAGTATGGTAATCAGTTGCTTGCCACATTTTATTCTTTTCTTGGATATCATAAATATTGCCTAGAAATTCCTTGCATTTTCTAGGAACTATAGTTATACTTATCAAAGGTATATGGGACCCTCTGAATTTTCCCCAATTTTTGTTCTGTGGTGTTTGATACTTTCCATTTGCTGTACACTCTCCAAACTTTATAACTAAGTACAAAATGGTAATGTTCAAGGAATCATTTACAGGGACAGCTTAGTATTTGCTTGTTAGTCCGTCTATTGACGTAACCTGTGTGCTGAATTCACTGGAATGTGGCATGGTCAAATCTGGCTCCTTCCACTCCTGAGTTGGTGCAAGAAACACTTGGCAGGTATTAAAGTGCTATTCTTTGCAGTTATTTGGTATAATTTGCCACAGAAGTAAATTCCAGGAGGTAACATTCTTGCAGGTTGTACCAGTTTCAGACTGAAGGAGTTCATGCTAAGGGCCAGTAGTGTCTAACTCAAGGTGATTCTCTCCTTGACTTGGCAGCCGGGAAGATTTCCAGCGGATTCCAGAACTTGCCATCAACCCATTGGGGGACCGGATCATCAATGCCTTCTTTCCTGAGGGGTGAGTATCCGCAATTTTTGGGCTTCTTTCCTGGGGCTGTCTCAGCCTGAATTAGTTTCTAATCTGGAATCATTCTATTGGCTGGGTCATCTCAGACTCTTATCCTCTCTGATTATCTCAGGCATCCCTGACTTTGTCATAGCTAAAATATCTTTTCGTTCTACCCTCTTCCCTGTTTTAAACCTCAAAAAGCATTATCAGCCCATCTTCAAAATTCTGTCTTTTATCTCTGTCTTTGATGTAAAGCGAGACTTTTAAAAAATTTTATTGGTAATAACTTCAAACTTAACAGAAAAATTACAAAAGTAAAAATAGTACAAAGAACACTTATAGGGGGACGGATGTGGCTCAATTGGTAGGGCGTCTGTCTCCCATATGGAGGGACCCGGGTTCGATCCCCGGGACCTCCCGGTAAAAAAAAAAAAAAAAAAAAGAACACCTATATATCTTTTATCCAGATGCATCTGTTGTTATTGTTAACATTGTACTTCATTTGCATTATCACTTGCACGTTTTCTCTCTCTCAGTGCAAGCCAATAAAAATATAATGCAAGTTAATTATAATTAATATTAAAATATAACTAATGAGATATTTTACATTCTTTTTTCATATTAAATCTTTGCTATCCAGTTTGTATTTTACACATACAGCACATATCAATTCATATTAGCCATATTTCAAGCACTCAGCTACATATGACTAGTGGTTAACTATATTGGACAGTACAGTGTTCTCTTGATAGAGAGGAAAATGGATGGATGGATAGATGATAGATAGATAGATAGACAGAATTGCTTTTCAGAGCCGTTTGAGGGTAAGTTGCATAATCATGGCCCTTTATGCCATACTTCAGTGCTTATTTGCTAAGAATAGGAATATTACTTTACATATCCATAGTATAGTTATCAACTTCAGTAAGTTTAGCATTGATATAATTCTTGTATCTAATATATTATTCTGCTTTATTAATCTATTTTCTTTTTTATTCTTTTCTTGTCAGTTTATCCAATAAATTACATTATAGTATTTTTTCAGCTCCAGTACAGGATTCTTTAGCCTCCTTTAATCTGGAACATTTCTATAGCCTTTTTTTTTCTTTCAGTCTTTTACAACATTGACCTTTTTTAAGAAAACAATTTTTCATACCCCACACACACTTTTTTTTGGTGTGTGTTGTTGTTGTTGTTGTTGTTGTTGTTATTATTATTATTATTATTATTATTATTTTAATAGGAGGTATCAGGGATTGAACCCAGGAACTTGTACATGGGAAGCAGGCACTCAACCACCTGAGCTACATCCACTCCCAACACACACACACACACACACACACACACTTTTATTTATTTATTTATTTTTTTTACCAGGAGGTACCGGGGATCGAACCCTGGTCTCTCCATATGGTAGACGGACGCCGAACCTCTTGAGCCACATCCGTTTCCCTCACACACACACTTTTAAAAAGAGAATGTTCTGGGAAAATGATGTGGCTCAAGCGATTGGGAGCATCTACCATATAGGAGGTCCAGGGTTCGATTCCCGGGGCCTCCTGGTAAAAGGCAAGCTGGCCTGCGTGGCAAGCTGGCCCACACAGAGTACTGGCCCGCACAGGATTGCTGGCCCATGCAGAGAGCTGGCGCAGCAAGATGATGCAACAAAAAGAGACACAGAGGAGAGGCAATAAGATTCGCATCAGACCCAGGAGGCACAAGAGATTGAGCACCTCTCTCCCACTCCAGAAGGTCCCAGGATCGGTTCCCAGTGCTGCTACAGAGAAGACAAGCAGACACAGAAGAATACATAGATAGCAGACAGAGAGAGCAAAACAACGGGGGATGGGGTGCAATAAATAAAGTAAATCTTTTTAAAGAAAGAGAATGTTCCTTAATTTGCGTTTGTCTGACATAAAACTAAGCATTTAATATGCCTTACTCCCTAACACACTGCCTTCCTTATATTAAAATACTGAGTAAATATTTGTTGATTTGATTAGGTACCTTTTTCATGAATAAATCTTATCATTTAATCTCATTTTAAGTAATTCCCTAACCAATCTCTTCCTGGTTCCATGTGACTTGTCTATTATATGACGCAAAGGACTTAAATTTCAAAAGTTATATGGGTGTCAGTTCTTAATAATGAGACTGTCATTGAAGACACTATCAGATAAAATACCTGGAGAGGAAATTTTAAAACTCTGAATTGAGAGCAACAGAATTTGCAAGTTGTGAAGAAGTTGGACACTCAGGAAATTCGAGTGACTTAAAGTCAGAGGGGAAAGACTAGTAGCCAATTTATGTAAGACAGGAATTTAATTAGACTGAGTCTTGCTGTTTTCAGATTTATGTTGACAAAGATTAATCCTCCTACCCTCCCTCATTTTCCCCTTTCTCTTTCCCTGATCTGCCCTGTTTGTTTCAGGTGTGGTTTCTGTGCTGAATTCTTCCGGGTTTTTTCCTCCCTCTTTTCATTCCTACAGAACATTGAAACATGTCCAGAGATAACTTTCACAGCTATGCTTTTGTATCCAAACCTTTTGCAATGCAAAGTAAACCCAGTAGAGTCATTCTCCCAACTTTTTTTTTAGGGTTCCTTAGTCACGATTGATTGCTTAACAAAGCTACGGATAGAAAGCTGGGTTTTCTTTTTCTTTTTTTTTTTTTATTAAAAAAAAATTGTATTGAGGTATATCATTCAAATATGAACATACATAAACAATAAGGTATAGTAAAAGTTGTGAACTTACAAAACAAACATACATAACATCATACAGGGCTCCCATTCATCACCCCACCACCAGCACCTTGCATTGTTGTGAAACACTTGCTACAAGCTATGAAAGTACATCGTCAAAATATTACTAACTATAGCCCATATCTTACATTTGGTGTATTTTTCCCCCAACCCACCCAGTTAATGACTCCCTGTATTAGTATTATATACTTGTTATGGTTCATGAGAGTATGTTCTCATATTCGTTGTGTTATACAGTCCCATTCTTTTTACAATACATTCAAAGTGTATACTCAGTGGCTCTTACATCCATCACAGAGTTGTACTGTTATCACCTCAATTTTAGAATGTTTTCATTACTCCAAAAGGAAAACTCCCATGTACCCCTATACCCCCCATTGTTGTCCCATAGAATTGATATCATATCTTCTTTGCCATAGCTGCAAAGATATTACAATATTACTGTTAATTATCATCCATAAGTAATTTCCCCATGTATCACCATTCTTAACACTTTGTAAAAGAACATTTTTTTATTTACACTGTTAACCACAATCTTTATCCACCACTGAAATCACTGTTATACAGTCCCTAGATTATCCTCTAGCTTGCTTTCATTTGACATTTACTACCCCTTTCAGGCACAATCACACTTATAAATCAGCAATGTTACTTATACTCACTATAATGTATTACGATCAACTCTATTCATTTCCACACTTATAAAACCTTATTAAAAATTCTACATATATTAAGCATCAGCTGCCATTGTCAACCCACATTCTATCTCTTAGTAATCTGTAGAGTTTACCTTCATGAATTTACTTATATTTAGTTATATTAGTGAGACCATACAATATTTGTCCTTTTGTATCTGGCTTATTTCACTCAATATATGTCCTCAAGTTTCATCATTTCTTTTTGTAGCTGAATAGTATTCCATTGGATGTATATACCACATTTTGTCTATCCATTCATCGGTTGATGAACACTTGGGTTGTTTCCATGTTTTAGCAGTTGTGACTAATGCTGCTATTAACATCGTGTGCAAATGTCAGTTAGTGTCCTTGCTTTCAGTTCTTCTGAATATATTCCTAGTAATGGGATTGCTGGATCATATGGCAGTTCTATATATTCAGCTTCTTAAGGTACTGCCAAACTGTCTTCCACAGAGGCTGCACCATTCTACATTCCCACAACAATGAAGGAGTGTTCCTGTTTCTCCACATCCTTTCTAGCACTTGTGGTTTTCTGTTTTTTTAATAATCACCATTCTTTAAGGTGTGAAATGATATCTCATTGTAGGTGATCTGCATTTCCCTAATAGCTAGCCATTTGTATTTCCTCTTTGGAAAAATGTCTATTCAACTCTTTTGCCTATTTTTTAATTGGGTTGCTTGTCTTTTTATCCTTGAGTTATATGATTTCCTTATATAATATGGATATCAAACCCTTATTGGATATGTGGTTTCCAAATATTTTCTCCTATTGATTAGGTAGCCTTTTTACTTTCTTGACAAAGTGTTTTGAGGAACAACAGTGTTTAATTTTGAGGAGGTCCATTTTATTTATTTTTTCTTTCATTGCTTGTGTTTTGTATATAAGGTTTAAGGATCTACCACCTACCACAGGATTTTGAAGATGTTTCCCTACATTTTCTATTCTCCAGGTCTTTCGCCCTTGTCTTTTCCTTTCAGGCTTCAGTACTCCCTTTAGTATCTCTTGTAAATCTGGTCTTTTGGTAACATAATCTCTGTGTTTTTTTTGTCTGTGAGGACTTTAAACTCATTTTTTAAAGACAGTTTTGCCAGATAAAGAATTCTTGGCTGCCAGTTTTTGTCTTTCAGTACCTTAAATACATCATACCACTGCCTTCTCATCTCCGTGGTTTCTGGTGAATCTTTTTTTTTTAAGGAGGTACTGGGGATTGAACCCAGGACTTCATACATGTGAAACAGGCACTTAACCACTGAGCTACATCTACTCCCCAACACTTAATCTTATTCAGCTTCCCTTGTATGTGATGCGTTGCTTTTCAATTGCTGATTTCAGAATGCTTTTTTTAATCAGTTGCCATGTGTTGAAGCAAGATGATTGCTAATCTCTCTGAGAGTTCAGCTTTCCTCTCTCTCAGCTACAGGCTGGCATAGGGCTTGTCCCAGGGCTGCAGGATCAAAGTTATCTCCTCTTCCATGTCATGACAAAGTTCTCTCCTCTGGCATCTATGGAGCTTTCTCTTCCCCTTTGTCGTCTTTTTTTTTTTTTTTAAGATTTTATTTATTCACTTATCACCCCCCTTGCTGCTTGTGCTCGCTGTGTCCATTTGCTGTGCGTTTTTCTGTGTCTGCTTGTCTCCCCTTGCCGGGTCGTCCTGCTGCATCAGCTCACCGCGCCGCGTGGGCTGGCTTGCCTTCACCAGGAGGCCCCGGGAACCGAACCCGGGGCCTCCCATATGGTAAACGGGAGCCCTATCCATTTAGCCACATCCGCTACCCAGCCCCTTTGTCATCTTGTGTGTTTTCTTGAGTGAGTGTCTGTTTATATAGCCCACCACGGGGCAGGGACTTAACCTGACTTACACCCTACTGATGTGGTCGAATCAAAGCCCTAATCATAACATAATTTAATCAAACATCTCACCTGAATCTAATACAATCAAAGGGTATCACACCCAGAGGAACATACCAGTTTACAAACATGATCTTTCTTTTTGGAATTCATAAATAATCTCAAACTGCCACAGCCCTTTCCCTATTCTCTTCTCCTTTTGGGACACCTATAACATGTATGTTTGCATATCATGTTGCCATTCAATTCCCTGTTCAATTATTTCCTTTCTTTTTTCTGTCTGTTCTCCTGTCTTTTCAATTTTAAGTGTTCTGTCCTTGATTTCACTTATTTGTACTTCTGCCATTTCAAATCTGCCATCTAGTCTGGGGCTTTTCATTTTTCTTTTTCTTTTTTTTAAAGATTTATTTATTTACTTTTATTTTTCTTTCTTTAGCTTCCCCTCCCCCAAATGGTTCTCACATCTGTCTGCTCACTGTTTGCCCGCCTTCTCCAGGAGGCACCAGGAATTGCACCCGGGACCTCCCACATGAGAGTCCCAACAGCCTGAGCCACATCCGCTCCCCTTGGGCTGTGGTGTCTGCTGGCTTGTGGCATCTGCTCGTTGTGGTGGGGTGGCATCTAGTTAGTTGCAGCGAGGGTAGTGTCTAGCTCATTGCGGCAGGGGCGGCGTCTAGCTTGCTGTGGGAGGGCAGCATCTAGCTCATTGCGGTGGGGGAGGCGTCTGCTTGTCTTCTTTTAGGAGACACCAGGACCCGAACCCAGGACCTCCCTTGTGGTAGGTGGGCACCCAACTGGTTGAGCCACATCCACTTCCCAGCTTTTCATTTTTGAGCAGTTTTTGGTAACTGCTTCAATCTCTTTACCCGTGATTCGTTTGTTGAGGTCTTCTGTTTCTTCTAGGGTCAGTGTAGGTTGTTCATATGTTTCTAGGAATTTGTGTCATCTACGTTATCTAGTTTGTTGGCATACAGTTGTTCCTAGTATCCTCTTATGATCTCTCTTATTTCTGCTTCTTACCCATGGCTTACCATCTGCTGTTCTCTCTGCCCGAATTTTCTTCCCTGCACGTTTTGCCTGCCTGCCTACCAATCCTTTAGTTCATTGCTGAAAAAGCACTTTCCTCCTCAGACTGTTCATTAGTAATATATAGAAATGCTATTGATTTTTACATATCAATCTTGTATACTGCCACTTTGCTGAACTCATGTATTAGTTCTAGAAGCCTTGTTGTGGATTTTTTGGGGGATTTTCCTGGGATAGGATCATATCAGCAAATAGTGTAAGATTTACTTCTTCCTTTCCTATTTGGGTTCCTTTTATTTCTTTTTCTTGCCTAATTGTTCTAGCTAGAACTTTTAGCGCAATATTGAATAACTAGTGACAGTGGGCATCCTTGTCTTATTCCCAATCTCAGCAGGAAAGCTTTCAGTTGCTCACCATTGAGTATAAAGTTAACTGTGGGTTTTTCATATATGCATTTCACCAAGCTGAGAAAGTTTCATTTTATTCCTATCTTTCAGAATGTTTTTTTATCAAGAAAGGATGCTGTATTTTGTCAAATGCCTTTTGTGTGTCAAGTGAGATGATCATGTGATTTCTTTTCCTCAATTTACTAATTTGGTAAATTACATTAATTGATTTTCTTATGTTGAACAACCCTTACATACCTGGGATAAAATCCAATTGATTGTCATGTATAATTCTTTTAATGTGCTTTTGGATATGGTTTGCAAGTATTTTGTTGAGGATTTTTACATCTATATTCATTAGAGAATTTAGTCTGTAATTTTCTTTTTTCATAGTATCTTTATCTGGCTTTGGTATTAGGGAGATGTTGGCTTCATAGAATGAGTTATAAGAGATGAAGAAAGGAAGCAGATGTGGCTCAGGCAACTGAGCTCTCGCCTACCACACGGAAGGTCTATGGTTCGGTTCCCAGTGCCTCCTAAAGAAGACAGCAAGCTGGCGTGACGGGCAGGCATGGCAAGCTGACACAGCAAAATGACACAAGAGACACAAGAAAAAAAACATAATGAGAGAAACACAACAAAGCAGGGAGCAGAGGTTCCCAGTGCCTCCTAAAGAAAACAAGCAAGACAGTGAGCTGACGCAACGGGCAGGTGTGGCAAGCTGAAACAACAAGATGATGCAACAAGAGACACAAGAAGAAAAAACATAATGAGAGACACAACAAAGCAGGGAATGGAGGTGGCTCAAGCAGTTAGATACCTCCCTCCACATCAGAGGTCCTGGGTTCAGTTCCCGGTGCCTCCTAAAGACACAGCCCACAGCAAGTCCAAACAATGAGGGGGTGGGGAGAAATAAATAAATAAATAATCTTAAAAAAAAAAAAAGATGAAGAAAGTCATTATATATTATTAAAAGAGGCAATTCACTAAGAATAAATAAGTATAATATTTATGGAAAGCTGTTTTTTAAGACTAAGCCACATTTGCTCTGACTGCAGTACCGCCTGCCATTCTAGTCACTGATCTTCTGCTAAGGAAACCAGGTGGGTGTATATGTGAGGAAGTAGAGGACTATGCTGGGCTACACTGCTAAGCTCGTAGCAAAGCTGCACCTCTGCTTCTTGCTCTAATCAGATTTGGACATTCAGCTTCTAGGTTTTTCTTCCCTAGGTAGAAAATTTTTTGCAGGTAGAATTTTTTTTTCCCCAATTAAATGTACTAGGTACATAAAAAAAATTTTTTTAATCATACGGTATGTTACACAATATATGTGGTTCATAGTAACGCAATCATACAGCATTTGTCCTTTTGTGTCTGCCTTGCTTCGCTCAACATAATGTCCTCCAGGTTCACACATATTGTCATATGCTTTACGACTTCATTTCTTCTTACAGCTGTATAATATTCCATTGTGTGAATAGACCACAGTTTGTTTATCCATTCATCGGTTGATGGACACCTGGGTTGTTTCTAACTTTTGGCAATCGTGAATAATGCCACTATGAACATTGGTGTGCAGATGTCTGTTTGTGTCACTGCTCTCAGTTCTTCTGGGTATATCCCCAGTAGTGGTATTGCCAGGGCACATGGCAAATCTATATTCAGCTTCTTTAGGAACTGCTAAACAGTCTTCCACAGTGGTTGTACCATTCTGCATTCCTACCAACAGTGAATAAGTGTTCCCATCTCTCCACATCCTCTGCAACACTTATAGTTCTCTGTCTTTTTAACAGAGGCCATTTTGATTGGTGTGAAATGATATCTAATTGTAGTTTTGATTTGCATTTCCCTAATAATTAGTGATGTTGAGGAGCATTTCTTCATGTGTTTTTTTGCCATTTGTATTTCTTCTTTGGACAAATGTCTATTCAAATCTTTTGCCCATTTTTTAATTGGGTCATTTGTCTTTTTATTGTTGTTGTAACATCTCTTTATATTACCTGGATATTAAACCCTTATTGCGGGAAACGGATGTGGCTCAAAAGGTTCGGCGTCCGTCTACCATATGGAGAGACCGGGGTTCGATCCCCGG
Organism: Tolypeutes matacus; assembly: GCA_026826555.1. NCBI lineage: Eukaryota > Metazoa > Chordata > Mammalia > Cingulata > Chlamyphoridae > Tolypeutes > Tolypeutes matacus. The sequence goes on along the minus strand of JAKSZT010054394.1, from coordinate 6,955,422 downwards.
TACCTCCCGGTAAAAAAAATAAAAAATAAAAAATAAACCCTTATCGGATATGTGATTTCCAAATATTTTCTCCCATTGAGTCAGCTGCCTTTTCACCCTTTTGACAAAGTCCTGTGAGGTACAAAAGTGTTTGATTTTGAGGAGGTCCCATTTATCTATTTTTTCTTTTGTTGCACGTGCATTGGGTGTAAGATCCAAGAAACCACCACCTACTACAAGGTCTTGAAGATGTTTCCCTACATTTTCTTCTAGTGGCTTTATGGTCCTGGCTTTTCTGTTTAGGTCTTTGATCCATTTTGAGTTGATTCTTGTATAGGGAGTGAGATAGGTGTCCTCTTTCATTCTTTTGGTTATAGATAACCAGTTCTCCCAGCACCATTTGTTGAAGAGACTGTTTTGTCCCTTTAACATGGACCTGGTATAGAATATTTTTTTAAAGAATGAAATTTGAGAGTGGACTATTGGCATTTAGTCCTCTTTACTTAGAGACATGATGCAAGTATATATATCTACCCATTAACCTGTTTGTTCTGGCTTATGACTCAAATCTCACTTGATTCCTCAGATCTTACTTACCTTTTTTGACTAGATATTACTCCATTAGCAGTATAGCTACTTTAAAGAGCTAAAGGTCATTCTTTCAAGTAGCTCATCAGCTAGCCTTTAAACTCTACCTTTAGAAGATCTCTGTACTGTATGTCTACCAGGCACTTCAGGGACCCTCATATACCACATCTCCCCAATGGGGCACACAAAGACTGGGATTTATTTCTAGGTAGCCACACTAACCTGGCAACCTGTTGTTTCTGTCACTGCCTTAGATAAATAACAAATCGTGTCACTTAGTACATTCTTTTTTTATATTAAAGAACAAAATACTTCATTTCTTTGTTTTGAGGATTCTTTTTTATAGATTACTGATTAGCCTGTGGCATGATAAAAATGTTTTCTCTGTACTTAAGTACTGAGAAAACTTTTTACACAAAGAAGTTTTTCAGTGCATTATTTAAGTTCATGAAAAATGAGAAAAATCTGATTATCAATATTCAATTAAGAGGGAATAATAAAATTATACATACACACAACTGATTATTATGTAGACATTTATAATAATTGGAGAAATGCTTAAAAGTAGAAAAAATGCATTACACAAAATTGCATATGTAATAAGTTCACAATTATCCAAAAGTCATAGAAAAATTACTGGAAGAAAATATATTAACAAGGATTGTATTTCAACTATTCGTCCCCTCCCTGCCCCAAAAGTATCAAGTGGCCACTGGCTCCACCTCATTGTTATAATTTCTTCCATTGCTAGAATCACCATATGTGTACAACAGAATACCATCAAGTCCACTCTAGCCCATAGTTCTTCCCCCAATCCTGAGGGGACTGGGATGGTGATGTCCACTCCAGAGGGGCTTCTTTGGGATTTGGAGGTTGTCCTGAGTACTGTTGTGGCAACGGATGTAGGCCATTTTAAATCAGCACACACCACTCAGAACTGTGTGGGAGAGAGTGTGGTCTACGATGTGAACTGTGGTCTATGGTTGGTGGCAAGGCCCCAGGATGTGTAAGTCCATTGAGGGTGGTGGGCCACACTTGTGGGAGATGTTTGTGTGGGATGTGGTGGCAGATGTGGGAGGTGGGCAACATGGGAATCCCAGGGGTTTCCGTGTAATATTTTCGGTAATCTAAGCACCTCTTAAAATATATTTATATATATAGAAATAACATTTTTGTAAGCAAATGCACATATATGCATATATATTTATATATCATTTTACAAATATTGGTATGTATTGTGAAAATTTTGATTTTCACCCACAATAAGAAATAAATTAAAAAAAAAAAAAACAAGGATTGTAATTGATTGGATAGCTAGGGGTGGTATTTTTCTTTTTTCCAATTTTTCAATAATGTATTTATTACCTTTATAAAAATTAAATTTATTTAAAAACAGCTTTTCTGTAATATGCTTTCACTTTAAAATATCACTGGGTATACATCACTGTAGAGGACACGTGGGAGGTGGTTGAGGAGTCAATGGGTTGAAAGGATCTACTTGTTACTCCCTGCTGAGTCAGAAGCAGTGAGTTCAGTTATTGGCTCTGGTGAAGGCCTAGAGCTGCTTCAGATCCTTTTTGGGAAGAGATATAAGTAAATTCAATAGGTAACTGACCCTGGTAAGTCCTGTTATTTCTTGAAGTCTACTTAGTCATCCATAAAGTGGAAATAAATGAAGATGTTTATTTATTTATAAACGTGCCATGCAAATGGAAAGAGACCTTATTAAAAGGACTTTCAGGCTACTGTTGCTAAAGCTGTTGCCAATATATTGGATTCATAAGAAAAAATCATCCTGGTTGATATGGTGTTTTGTTTCTTATATTTCCCAATCAGAGAGGACCAGGTAAACTTCCGTGGATTCATGAGAACTTTGGCTCATTTCCGACCCATTGAGGATAATGAAAAAAGCAAAGATGTAAATGGACCAGAACCACTTAACAGCCGAAGCAACAAACTGCACTGTAAGGAGCTACAGTTTTCTGGCTTAAAATATTTGCTTTTCATTTCTGACAAATCATTTAATTACCCATTAATTCATTGAATAAGGATTTACGATAGCAGAGTGGTTAAGAGCTCAGGCCCTAGAGCCAGAATACCAAGAGTGGAGACTATCACTTTTTGGCCATTTAAAATATTTGGGCTTCAGTTTCCTCATCTGTGAAATGGGATACCTTAGGATTAAATGAATTAATATATGTTAAGTGCTTCAAATTGTGCCTGGCATATACCAAGTACTCAAAAAATGTTAGCTGCTATTATTATTCTTATACTTCCTTAAGAATAATAATAACACCTGCAGTGTGCCATGCTAAAGTAACAGCAGTGAATAAGACCCAGTCCCCATTCATATGGAATAATGGCAATCCTCAACCCATCTTGCTGAGTTTGATAGACTCTGGATGTGACTTAAATAAGGGTGGACAACTGGATCAGTGCAAGATTTGATTTTTGTCCCCATGCCCTTTGCCTCCTTTCCTTGGATATTTGTTATATTTCCCTTCTGCCTGGGTTGGTTCACGTATGACAATGCCCAATCCCTTACAACACTTTTCCAGGAAACTGAAATTGAATTTCTCTTTTTATTCAAAGCAAACTGAAATTGTCTGAAACTCATTGAACCCAAACTTTTCTTACAGAGGAGCACAGTGGTATATAGAGAGGTATGTGAAGCCACAGAATAAGTGTAGCCCACTAAGTTTTTACTTGATGATTTAGAGAAAAATAAAAATTTTAAATACAAATATTTAAACAAATACAGATAAAATAGTGAATTGAATGCAAGCTTTACATACATTTCAAAGATAGTACATGAGACTTAAACTTTTAGTTTGTGACCCTTGGATTGTACCCCCAGGTCTCTCTGAATATAGAGCTATGTGTTCACACTCCTCTGTTGATTCTTCAAGTGAAGAGTTTGAGAAGTACTGAAATAAATATTGTTATATATGTACAGAGAGGATTTTTGAACCAGAATACTAGAATACTGCTCATCTTTACCACAAGATCATGTACTTTGATTAAGAGCAGAAAATTCGAGTTAGAGCTGAATATGGAAGGAAATAGAACTCTAAGGAATTGTCCTCCAATTTATTGAATAATTTATGTTTATTAGTGACTTTTAATTTCTTTTTTCAAGCCTATTATTTGAGGTAAAGCTTTGTGTCTTTTGTTTTGATTAGCACATCTGCATATTTGCCTGATTCTGACATTAGTTTGGTAGAAATTAACTATCCAATGCTGTTGGCCTAAGAGTTGATCAGTAATTGAAAAAAATCACCTTTAGCATAGAATCCTAGAAGAGCGTACCTGCTTTAATATTTTATTTTCCCCTAAAATATTTAAAAACACACTCACTTGCTGATTTTTTGATGTAGGGCCAAAGGTTTTGTCTTGTTTTGTTTTGTTTTGTTTTGTTTTGTTTTGTTTTGTTTTGTTTTAGTAGAGGTCTGCTGATGGGAGTTATTTGCCTTTCTTGGATAAAGCACATCTAAAAGGTGTATCTAAGGTTTCTAGTTACGGTCTCTTTTAAGTGGAAAGAGAACTTAAAGATGCTTGTAAAGTATTCTAAGAATAGAATCCTTCTGCACGTTTCATTTTTTCCTCAGTCTCTTAAAATTGTCTTCCTTCCCTACCTACATTTGCAGCAGTTGTTTTTTTTCAGTAACTTAACTTTGAGTCTCAGAAGTAGTCAGTCTGATTTTCATAGAAGCGATAACTTTCTTTTCACATTCATGTTTCATTTTTAATTAGAACTAAATTATGTTGTTTATAAAAAGTGCAATGGCATAAACAGTTTTTAGGACAGTTGACACGCCTGACTCTTGGTAAGCATCCAGCCTAGTGGGTGAGAATGGATACTCTAGAGTAGCACATGAGCTGTAAGTATTCAGTGTGTGGCCGCCTCAGTCGGAATGATTTGCAGAGGTGATAGCATCCATGAATCCAGTGAATTGTTTAAGTAGAAGATGGTTAAAAGACACTGTACTCTGTATGAAACTACACTTGCTTTTTCAGTCCCAGGACTAGAAGGGACTTTAAAGGTCATCAGGTCTAACACAAAACTATTACCTACATTGCCTCTACAACATGAGTTCTACTCTCCTTGAGCTGTGAATTCCTTTGGCAACCTGGTGAATCCTATCAACCCCATCTCAGGATAATGTTCTTCAATGCATAAAATGAAATACATAGGATTATAAAGGAAACCAATTATATTGAAATACAATTAACAAAGTATTAAAATAAATTAGTGACAGAAATATCTGTTATTATACATTTTAAAAAAAGACAGTATTGGGTTGAAGAACTATCATAATTCGAAAGTGTTGAGCACAAATGATAAATTGGGATATCTGTAGCAAATGTGAAGTGAAAACATCTGATTTCTACTGGTGTCAGAGTCACAGGTACTACTATTACTGCTATGTCTTGTTGCCAACTTTTTCCAGCCTATCAAAATCCTTTTTGGTTCTGATGTTGTTGTGTCTTGTATTCATTATGCTTCTCGATTTCCAGTCCAAAAGTGCATAATATTTGCTTATTACAACCTCTTTGTGGAGTCACTGATGAAAAGTAGGACAATAAAAAGCTGAAAGAGCCCTACATCATACCATTGGGAACTCTTCCTGGTTGACATAAATTCATACATTTTGGGTATTCCAAACTGTTGTTCTTTATAACAACAAAATATCAAGAAAGATGCTATCAAATGTCTTCCTAAAATCTATTTTATACCAACAAATACCATGGAAGAAATATGCAAAGAGAAACATATGAGTTTATCAATTGCTGTACCTAATGTAATAATGTAATGATATAATATTTTTTCTTTTGTTTTTTGTTTTTTATTTTGAAATAACTAGAGACTCATAAGAAATTGCAAAAAAAATATATATATATATACAGCAAGGTCCCATATAGCCTTCACCCAGCCTCCACAGTGGTAACATCTTGCATAACTCTCATATGCTACCAAAACCAGGAAATTGACATTGGTACAACTCACAAAGCGTACTCAGATTTCACTAATTTTATAAGCTGTGTGTGTGTGTGTATGTGTGTGTGTGTGTGTGTGTGTGTAGTTCTGTACAATCACCCATGCAGCTTCATGTAACCATCACCACATTCAAACTACAGAACTGTTCCATTACCTCAGGTCTTCCTTATGCTACTCCTTTATTTTTTATTTTTTATTTTATTTATTTTTTTTTTTTAAAGATTTTTGAAAATTTATTTATTCATTTATCCCCCCCTTGCTGCTTGTGCTCGCTGGGTCAGCTAACCACGCCGTGCGGGCGGGCTTGCCTTCACCAGGAGGCCCCGGAACCGAACCCGGGGCCTCCCATATGGTAAACGGGAGCCCTACTGATTGAGCCACAGCCGCTTCCCTGTGCTACTCCTTTAGAGCACAGCTCTGGCTCTAGCCTCTGAAAACCACTTATCTGTTCTCCAACTCTCTAGTTTTGTTAGAATGTTATGTAAGTGGAATCATGAGGTATATAACCTTCTGAGATTGGCTTTTTTCACTCAGCATAATTCTCTTGAGAACCATCTAAGTCATTGCATGTCTCAATATTTCATTCTGTTTTATTGCTGATTGATGGTGGGGCTGTACCACAGTTTGTTTAACCATTCAACCATTGAAGAAGTCTTGTTTCCAGTTTGGGCTATCATGAATAGAGCTGCTATGAACATTTGTGTATAGGTTTTATGTGAACATAAGTTTTCATTTCTGGAGATAAATGCTCAGGACTACAATTGCTGGGTCATATCTTAAGTACATATTTAGTTTTAAAAGAAATTGCCAAGATCTAAATAAATAGACATGCCATGCTTGTGGCTTGGAAGATTCAACATAGTAAAGGTGTCAGTTCTTCCCAAATTGATATACAGGTTTAACATAATGCCTATCACAATTTCAGCAAGACTTTTTGTAGATTTAGACAGGATTATTGTAAAATTTATGCCTTAGTTTCCCAGCTGCTAAAACAAATACCATACAATGGATTGGCTTAACAATAAGAATTTATTGGCTCATGGTTTTGAGGCTAGAAGTCCAAAATTGAGGCATCAGGCAGGCATTGCTTTCTCCCTGAAGACTGGCAGTCTGGGGCTGGGTCCTGGCAATCCTTGGGGTTCCTTGGCTTTTCCGTCACATGGCGATATCTTCTCCTTTCTCTACCAGGTTCCATTGACTTCTGACTTGTAACTCTTCATGGCTTCTCCATCTGTGTCCAATTTCCTTTGTTTATAAAGACCTTAGCCATATTGGAGTAAGGACCAGCCTCATTCAATTTGGGTACTCCTTACCTAATAACATCTTAAAAGGTTCTAATTACAAATGGGTTCATACCAACAGGACAAGGCATTGGGACTGAACATGTCTTTTGTGGGGGACATGATTTAGTCTCCAACAATTTATATTGCAAGGCAAAGGAACTAAAAGAACTAAGACAATTTTGAAAAAGAAAAATAAAGTGAGAGAAATAAGTCTACTCAAATACAACACTATATATACAAATACAAGATATATATTAATATATATCTATAGTAATCAAGACTGTGTGGTATTGGAAGAGGACTAGACATGGATCAATGGGACATGTGGTAGTTTAAAGCTGTATGTACCCCAGGAAAACATGTTCTTAAAGTTAATCCATTCTTGTGGGTGTGAAATCATTGTAAGGAGGACCTTTTCATGAGGTTTCTTCATTTAAGGTGTGGCCTAGCCCAGTCAGGATGAGTCTTAATCCTAGTACTGGAGTCCTTCATGACAGAATGAAATTCAGACAGTGAGAGACAGCCACAGATGCAGTAGCCAAAAGCTAAACATCAGTGGAACCTAGGAGAGAAGAGAGAGACAAGGTGGCACCACCATGTGTCTTGCCATGTAGCAAGCTAAGGACCAAGGATCGCCAGCAGCCAGCCCCAGAACACCAGACTTTCGAGAGAAAGCTTTGCCTTGATGATGCCTTGATTTGGACTTTTTCCCAGCCTCAAATCATGAGGGAATAAATTCCCATTGTTTAACCCAACCCATTTCATGGTATTTACTTGAGCAGCCTGGGAAACTAGACAGAATAGGACAGAATAGAGAACCCAGAAATACATACATGAATATACCCTACTGATTTTTAACAGAGGGGCAAAAGTAATTCCATGGAGGAAAGATAGCATTTTCTTGGGAAATGAATATGGCTCAAGCGATTGGGCTCCCATCTACCATATAGGAGGTCCAAGGTTTGATTCCCAGGGCCTCCTGGTGAAAGGCAGGCTGGCCCATGCAACAAGCTGGCCTGAGCGGAGTGCTGGCCCACATGGAGACCTGGCACAGCAAGATGATACAACAAAAAGAGACGCAGCAGACCAGGGAGCTGAGGTGGTGCAAGAGATGAAGTGCCTCTCTCCCAGGATCGGTTCCCGCTGCCACCTAAAGAGAAGACAAGCAGACACAGAAGAACACAGAGAGCAGACAACAAGTGCAGAAACAACGGGGCCGGGGGGGGGGGAGGAATAAGTAAATAAATAAATCTTAAAAAAAAAAAAGATAGCATTTTCAAACAAATAAGATTAGACATCCATTGGAAAACAATAAACTTCAAACAAAGTCTCACAAGTTATATAAAAATTAATTTGAAGTGGGTCATGGGCTTAAATGTAAAATGTAAATTGTAAAAATTTTAGAAAACAGCATAGAAAAATCTTTGGGATTTAGGGCCAGGGCTAGGCCAAGAGCCCTTAGACTTGAACCAAAAGCATGATTCATAAAGGGAAAATTTGATAAATTAGATCTCATCAAAATTTGAAAACTTTTACTCTGCTAAAGACTCTGTTAAAAGGATAAGAGACAAGCTACAGAATGGGAGAAAATATTTACAAACCATATATCTGACAAAAGATATGTATCTAGAATATATAAAGAACTCTGAAGGGGAGCAAATGTGGCTCAAGCTGTTGAGTACCTGCTTCCCACATGAGAGGTCCCAGGTTTGGTCCCCGGTGCCTCCTAAAAACAAAAAAACAAACAACAAGCAAACAAACCAACCAACTCAGGGGAGCCAATGTGGTTCAGTGGTTGAGTGCCAGCTTCCCACATGCAAGGTCAGGGGTTCAATGGTTCAATCCCCGGTCTCAATACCTAAAAAAAAAAAAAGAACTCTGAAAACTCAGCAGTAGAGAACCAAACAATCCACTTAGAACATAGGCAAAAAACACAGAGAGAAATTTCATCAAAGAAGATATACAGATGACAAATACTCACATGAAAAGATGTTCAGTTGCAAAGGATGTTGAACATCTTTTCATGCATGTATTTGCCATCTGTAGATAGCCTTTATGGAAATGCAAATTAAAACCACAATGAGCTATCACTACATATGTATCAGAATGGCTAAAAAATAGTGACAATTCCAAATGCTGACAAGTATATGGAGAAGCTGGATCACTCATACGTTGCTGGTGGGTATGTAAAATGGTACAGCCATTCTGGGAAACAGTTTCTTAAAAAACTGAACATGCATCTCCATACTACCAGCAGTTGCACTCCTGGGTATTATTTATCCCAGAGAAATGATGACTTACGTTCACTCAAAAATGTGTACATAAATCTTTATAAAGCAACTTTACTCATAATAGCCAAAAAATTAAACAATCCAGATGTTCTTCAACAAGTAAATGGTCTAAACAAACTGTAGTACATCCATTACATGGCTCAGCAATGAAAAGGAACAAAAGCTATTGATATATGCCACAACTAGATCAATCTCAAGAGAAATATGCCAAGTGAAAAAGTCAGTCCCAAAAGGTTACATACTGCATTATTTCATTTATATAACATTCTTGAAATTACAAAATTATGGAATCAGAGAACAGATTGGTGGTTGCCAGCAATTAAAGAGGGTATGGGAGCAGCAGGAAGTAAGTAGGTGTGGCTACAAAAGGGCAACAGGAGGTATCCTTCTGGTAATGGAATTGTTTTGTATCATAAACTGTATCAATGTCAATATCCTGGTTGTGATATTGAACTACAGTTTTGCAAGTGTTACACTGGGGGAAACTGGATTAAGGATACATTGGATTTTTCTGTATTTTTCCCTCTTTCTAAAAAGAAAAACACCTTTAAAAAATAATAATTTCAAACTTACAGAAGAGTGATAAAAATAATACAAGCCCCACACAGACAACTCCAACATACCCCATCCTCCCAGATACCCAGCTCCACCAATTTTAAGTTTGCCTTATTTACTGTAACATCCCAGCTATCTGTTCATCATTCTATCATTCCATCTATCTGTGTATCTGTCTGTCAGTCTATCCACTTTTCAATCCATTTTTCTGAACTTTTGAGGGTAGCTTGTATACATCATACTCCTTGAACACTTAATACTGCCATGAACATATCCCAAGAACAAGGATATTCGCTTATGTAACCACCATAAAGTGTAGTTATCAAGCTCAAGAAATTTTTTATATGAAGCTTACAATTTCTTCATATGGCCAGTGATGTCCCTTTGAGTCTTTTCTCCTCCCTAGATCCCATCCTCAGTCATGTATTGCGTTAATTGTCATTGTCTTTTTTTTTTTTTTTTTTTTTTTTTTTGAGGTACTGGCGACCCGGGATTAAAACCAGGATCTTGTATATGGGAAGCTGGTGCTCAACCACTGAGCCACATTGGCTTCCCTGAGTTAGTTTTTAAGTTTGTTTTCTTGCTGTCTGGTTTTTTTTGTTGTTGTTGTTTTAAAGATTTATTTATTTGTTTACTTTTTATTCTTTTAACCCCCCTCCCCCACCCCGTTTTTGCTGTTTTTGTGTCCATTCATTGGGCAATTCTCTGTGTCTGTTTCCTGCCCTCTCCTCTCATCCTTCTCCTCCTGTCTTTACTGGGATTCGATCCTGGGTACCTCTGATGTGGGAGAGAGGCGTTCTGCCACCTGCACCACCTCAGTTCCTGGTTTTTCGGTGCATCTCGTCTTGGCTCTCCTCTGTGTCTCTCTTCTGTTATGTCATCATCTTGCTGCATGGTTTGGCGGGGCCTGGGGCCTCACCCGCTCGTGGGGCCTATTGGCGCACCCACGTGTCTTCTATATCTTTTCTTTATTTTTACTGGGAGGTCTTGGGCATTGAACCCAGGTCCCTCCATATGGGAAACAGACGCCCAAGCATTTGAGCCACATCCACCCCCTACTTGCTGTTTGTTTTTGTTTTTTTCAGGAGGAACCGGGAACCAAAACCCGGGACCACCTGTGTGGGAGGTGGGTGCTCAACCACTTGAGCCACATCAGCTCCGTCATTGTCTCTTTAGTTGCTCTTTCTTTCTTTTTTTTTTTCTTTTTTTTTTTTTTTAATTCATTTATCCCCCCCTTGCTGTTTGTGCTCGCTGGGTCAGCTAACCACGCCGTGCGGGCGGGCTTGCCTTCACCAGGAGGCCCTGGGAACCGAACCCGGGGCCTCCCATATGGTAAACGGGAGCCCTACTGATTGAGCCACAGCCGCCTCCCATCTTTCTTTTTTAAAATTGTGGGAACATATATACAGTATAAACTTTCCCATCTCAACTCCCAAGCATATCATTCAGTTCGATTAATCACATTCACAATATTGTGGTACCTTCACCACCTTCCATTACTAAAACTTTCCCATCATCCCAAACAGAAATCCTATACCTATTATGTACCAACTCCCCATTCCCTCTGCCCCCGACCCCTGGCAATCTACAGTCTAATTTCTATCTCTCTGAATTTGCATATTCTCTGATATTTCCTTTGTGGTTACCATGTGACTTAAAACTAACATCCTAAATCTATAACAATCTCATTTGCTTTATTACCAACTTAACTTCAATAGTATATACAAACTATGTCTCTATACCCCTCTGTCCCCCCACCATGTAGTTTATGTCACAAAGTACATGTTTATACATCAGATCCACTGATTTGTCATTACATTTTTTTTTCCCCTGAGATAGCTCCCTCATCTGTCTGCTCATTGTTGTCTTGATAGTTGTTTCTTTTTGCTCATTGTCTGCTCATTGTTTGTCTTCTTTAGGAGGCACCAGGAACCAAACCTGGGACCTCCCTATCATTACATTTTATACATTTGCCTTTTAGATCCTGTAGAAAGTAAAAAGTGAAGTTACAAATCAAGAAAAAAAACAAAAACAAAAACCATAGTACTGGATTTATTTTTACCCATGTCTTTACCTGCATTGGAGATCCTTATTTCTTCATGCAGCTTCGATCTACTGTCTATTGTCCTTTCCTTTCAACGGTAGAACTGTCTTTGGCATTTTTTGTAGGGACGGTCTACTGATGATGAATACCCTCACCTTTTTCTTATCGGGGATTGTCTTATTCTTTCCCTCATTTTTGAAAGTTTTGCCAGATATAGATTAGTTGAGAGTTTAAATATGTCATCCCACTGCCTTCTTGCCTCCATCGTTTCTTATGAGAAATATCAGTTCTTGCTAGTTGTTCAAAACGTCTGTGCAGGAATGAGCCCTGAAGCATCTCACTTGGCCATCTTGATTGGGTTTGAGCTTGTTGTAATTTTAATTTGCCTTTTCTAATGGCTAATGATATTGAACATCTTTTCACGTGTTTTTTGCCTTCGGTACATCTCCGGTGAAATGTCTGTTGATGTCCTTTGCCCACTTTTTAATTGGATTGTTTGCTCTTTCATTGTTGGGATTTGATGGTTCTTTATCATTTTTAGATACAAATCCTTTGTCATGTATGTGGTTTGCTAATATTTTCTCACATTTTGTAGGTTCTCTTTTCATTTTCTTAACAAGGGCTTTTGCAGAGCAACCTTTTAAAATTTTGATGAGACCCAATTTATTGATTTTTCCTTTAATGGATTTTGGAATCCATAAAATGTAGAAGATGATATTTACTTATAATCATTTTGAGGAAATAAGATAGAGATAATAATTTTTAAAAAACAAAACAAAAAAGAAATAAAAAAAGATAAATTTAGTTATGACAATTTGTAGATACAGGTAGTTGGTGAATTCTCTTTAGAATCATAAAATCATATTCTAATTACAGAAGATTGGCAAGCCATCCCATCTCCTTCAGCCATCCCATCCTATTTCTTGCTTAACTCATTTTTGGTAGGAATCAGCAGTTCTAAGTTTGCCCATTTCATACTATCCTCAAGACAGTCATTTATACATTTTTTTACCTAAGGACCCTCCATGTATTAAAAGTAAGACTGATGATGTCAAAAAAATATATATATTACACTAGGTCACTATTTCCCAGGAAAAAGTATTTTATGATGCTTTGAACTTGAGAAATATAATCATTGCTCTAATATGCTTCTGGAAAATTACAGTACATGTTAGAATATTAAAGCCTTTTAAAAATTGTTCAAGGGGGAAGCAGATGTGGCTCAACCAGTTGAGTGCCCACCTACCACATGGGAGGTCCTGGGTTCGGGTTCTGGTGCTTCCTAAAGAAGATGAGCAGATACCACACCACCGCAACGAGCAGACACCACAAACCAGCAGATGCCACAGTCTGCAGTGAGCAGATGTGGCTCAGGCCATTTGGCACTTACCTCCCATGTGGGAGGTCCTGGGTTCAGTTCCTGGTGCCTCCTGGAGAAGGCGAGCAAATATGAGCAGGCAGACGAGAGAACCATCTGGGGGAGGGAAGGGATAAATAAAATTTTTTTTAAAAAATTGCTCAGGGCAAGTGGATGTGGCTCAAGCAGTTGGGCACCCACCTCCCACATGGGAGGTGCTGGGTTCAGTTCCCGGTGCCTCCTAAAGAAGACGAGCACAACGAGATGACACAATGAGGAAACACAATGAGAGACACAACAAGCAGGGAGCGGAGGTGGCTCAAGCGATTGGGTGCCTCCCTCCCACATGGGAGATCCCGGGTTCAGTTCCTCATACCTCCTAAAAAAAAAAAAAAAAAAAAGATGAGCAGACACAGAGGTCACACAACAAACAGACACAGAGAGCAGACAGCGAGTGCAAACAATGAGGGAGGAGAAATAAATAAAACAAATCTTTTTAAAAAATTGTTCAGTAAATAAACCTGGTCAACTTCAGTTAACCCACTTTTTTTAAAACCATGGGGCCCATTTTTCATATGACACATTAGAAGAACACTTTGAAAAAAGCTTCTTTAGTTAACCAAATAACAGGTGAGTTGAGGATTCAGAATAACAGTAACTGGTTTTAATCTCCTAAATTTTTTCTAATTATGAACTGAAAGCTTAGAAATAAAAAAGTAGTTGGTAAATTGAATTGAACCTCTTTTTTCCCCTACATCATAGACCTTTTGATTAGAAGAGGTTAGCAGTAAAAAAAAAAATATATATATATATATTTTTTTTTTCTTGCATTGTAATCACATGGCTGGATTCAGATATTTTCCATAATACATGTGGTGATTAGTCTTCTTTGCAGTTCATTCCCTTTCTAAATTGCTCTGGTCTCAGTACATTAACTCACATTGACCCTAAAAAAAGTCTTTCAGAGATCACTAGTGGATTTGGTAGTTATTTGGTATATCAGTGTGGGAGGCCTTCAGCTGACTCAGTTTTAGACAATAAGGAAATATATTATCTCACTTTATAAGTCAGATGAAGTAGGAGGCAGGGTTTGGTGGTGTCTTTTTGTTGCTCTGTTTTGCCATCCTTAGGGTCTGCTTCATTCTAATGCATGTCCTGTCATGGTCACATGATGGCTTTCGGTGGCAGGTAGAACTATGTGCTTCCTTGTTCACATCTGGCAAGAAAGAAAAAGACATTGAAAGATTTGAGATCAAGAAACAGTTCTCCCAAGCATGGAATATAAATCTTCCCCCTCACTTGTGTTGTTATCAGATTACATGTATAGATTATTGAAACTAAAGCTACTCTATAAGTGAAGAAAAGGTTAGGGGAGCAGAAGGAGTCCCAGATTTTTATTTCTCTATATATATTGCTTCTTTTTAAAATTTCCACAGGCTGAGGAAGCAGCAGGATGGCACCTCTTGCTATAGACTGAGAGCAGTTGAACATTGTTGTATCAGTCAGGGTTCTCTAGGGAAACAGAATCAACAGGAGATATCTGTAAATAGTATGAGATTTTATAAGAATCTCTCATGTGACCGTGGGGATGCACAAGTCCAGGTTCCGCAGGCAGACTGCAAACCAGGGGCTCCAATGAAAGTCCAATGAAGGTCCTTTATGAGTTCCTGGGAGACGTTGGCTGTCCAAAGACGAGCTGGGAAATTCTCTCTGAATGCTGAAATCACTTCCCCTTTTAAGGCATTCAACTGATTGAATAAAGTGTCACTCATTGCTGACGGCATACTCCCTGGTTGATGCAGATATAATCAGCTATCTATGCAGTAAACTCACCAATGACTAAAGCCCATAAATGTCCTTGTATTACAATTAGCGCAGTGCTTGCTTAACCAAACAATTGGGCACAATTACCTGGCCGAGTTGACACATTAGCCTAACCATCATAATTGTGTACACATTTGCCACGGAATAACATTTACCTTCCATGTAGGGATGGTAAATATGTGGGGTTACAAATCAGTGGAACCACATTTGTTTATGGTCCATATCCTGCCTAGAATGATCTCTTCAGGAACTTTGAGAGAACACCTTGCCTGTTTTCTGTGCCACTGTGAGAGAATGTCAAGTGTAACCAGCAAGGCTGAACTGTATCTAGGTAGGCAGAGGCTCAAGTACACATAGTACTACTGCTCTGTTTTTCTCTGGATGTGATACTTCATTGCTCTCCTCTTTGGATCAGTGAGTTTACACTGCCTTGTGTAAACTGTACAGGCTACCTTTAGAGGGCTCCAGGGCATGGGAATTAAAAAGCTTCCCTGTCATCCTGGGATCAGGATACTGACAGACATTCCCCCAATTCTTTCCACATTCTAGTTGTTCTCTTACATGATTTTAAGTTTTTTTTTGTAACACATAAATGATGTGGGAAGTAAGGAGTCTGCATGAATATATTTTAGTTGCATCCTGAAGAATATTGGTGAAGTGGAGCTTAGGAGAGTAGCCAAGAATAAACAGTGATTGAAAGGTTTGACTGAGATCTTTCATTGGGTCTTTCATTAATTAAGCAAAAGTTTGAGGCACTATTTTAGACCCAGGGTACAGTGAGGAATAGGTCATATAAGGTCCTTGGTTTCACAGAGCTTATGATCTAATAGAGAAGACATACCATATAGAATAAACCAAATGAATCAGCAAGACTTATGATTGTAGTAAGTTCTACAAAGGAAATGACCAAGGCGAGATGAGATTGTGTGGGACGTCACCACTTGAGAAAGAGTTGTCAGTGAAAAGCTCTGTGAGGAGATGAAACTTGAACTAAGAATGAGCTAACCATGCAAAGAACAGGAGAAGAGAGTTCAGGCAGAGGGGACAACTAGCATAAAGGACCTTGGGTAGAAATGAGTATTTGGTGTGTTCAGAAAACAAAAAGTTCATTGTGACTGAAGCATTATTGAGAAAGGAATGAGTGATAATAGGAGGAGGGCAAAGAGGTGATAGTATGTAGCTGACATTGAGCACTTAGTGTGTTCCAGGTTCTGTTCAAAGTGCCTTTTGTGTACTAATTCAGTTCTCACAACCCTATGAGGTGGATTCTGTTATTTTCATTTTACACATGAGGCAAGTGAGGCACAAAGTGATTAAGCAACCTGCTCATATTCACATAACTAGTAAATGTCAGAGCCAGGACTCGACAGAGCCAGAGTCTGATTCCAGAGGCTGTGGCCTTAACCACTATACCTTATTGCCTGTCATCACTTTGATCAGGGGAGATCAAAGCTGGAGGTGCACATTTGGGAGTCATTTGCATTAGATGGCATTTTTAAAGCTATGGAACTGGAGATGCAAGAATATGGCTCAGGATTCAGGAGACTCCAAGTCATAGGACCAAGAATGGGGGAAAGGCGTAGAGGAGGAGAGTGAAGAGAGAGAACCTAACAAAATAAAACAAAGAAAAGAGGAAAAGATAGAAGTATTTGTGATCATGCCCTGATGACCTCAGTCATTTCTGCATTTGACCATTATCTTGGGAGAAAATTTTTCTGCTGTTTCAGAACCAAGGATGATTGACAGGAATGTCTGAGTCAGTTAAGTAACTACTATGGCTGCAAGGTCTCTTCTGAAAAAGGTCCTTGAAGGGTGTTGTCTCTGGTTATCCCTCCATTGGGTTTCAAGGATTCAGCCTTTTGTAAATACTTTGGCTGAAAGGGGTGTGTTTATTCCAGTTACCCAATGAAAAAATTAAAAAAAAGATATTTATGGTTTATATAGCAAACAGATTTCCACCCCATAATCATCCTAATGATTCCACAGCAGTTAACACATTTATGGTATTTTAGAAACATAACAATATATCCAGAAGTGTATTGTGTGTATGGCATATGTGTAATTCATTTTTGGGAATATATTAAACTAGGCGTTCTTAACCTTTTTTGTTCCATGGACCCTTTTACCAGTCAGGTGAAAACCACAGACCCCTCACTAAGTCCACACTTTACTGTGTATTATTTAATAAATATATCACACCCACATCAACATGTCCCCACAAGAATGGTTTTTTCTTTCTTTTTTTTTTTTTTTTTTAATTTAAATTCAAGCTCATTGACCCCTTGTTAAAAACCCCTCTATAAACACATATTCATTTAGGAACACTAATGATCTTTGTCTCTTTTTCCTTGGAATCTAAACCTCCTAAACATCCAGTTTCTCAAATTTTGGACAGAGCTAACCAAATTAAAGAGTCCAGACAAATAAAGTCTCTCCCAGCAACGCCCCCCCTTCCAGAATTCTGATATATACCTTACAAAGACTAAATTCAATTTTTCTAAAATTTTTACTTCAGTTTTTAGTGGGTGCACCCTTTTATTTTTGAGGGTGAGAGGTATTTAAACTTTTAGAAATTCACCCAGGTTCTCATGCCTTTGTACATAGTAATAACTCTGCCTGGAATCCACACCTCTTCAGGTTTCTGTTCAAATGTTACTTCCCCACTGATATTTTCCCCATTTCCACCAAAAGGTCATATATGCCATACGCTTTGTTCCCTCAGCATTTCAGATGTATTATAGCACTAAGAGTGTGTTAAAATTAGTAGTTTGAATCGCTCTCCTCTACCAGACAGTGAGTTCCTAGAGGACAGTGTCTAAATCTCTGTATCCTAATAACTCTAGGGCTGTGGGTTTTGGCCTTTTACTGTTCATAGCACCCTATTGAAAATCAAAAACCAAGAACCTCGGTGGCGTATGCAAGTGATTCAAAGCCTCAGAATCACACTGAATTCAGCTATAAATACAAGGCAGTCAGTCACTTCAATGTGAAGACTTCTCACAGTGTCTATAAAATCATCCAGTATTCTCTCACTGTTCATTGGTAGCCCTTCAGCTATGCAGCACTGCCTGAATTATGTTTACTCTTCTGAATTCTCTCTCATATGGATACAAGCAAAGTTCTCACATATCCCAGTTTCTTTATCTTTTGTTAAAGAGAGAAAGGCCAGGACACCATCACATTCTTGGCGCTTTTATTTGAAACTGATATTCTCTACCTTTAGCATTCTTAAGTGTTAGAGAAGTCCTTAAAAGATGACTTGGGGGAGCGGGTGTAGCTCAGTGGTTTGAACGCCTGCTTCCCATGTATGAGGTCCTGGCTTCAATCCCCAGTACCTCCTAAAAAAAAAAAAAAAAAAAAAAGACTTGAATTTGCCAAAGAGGCTGTATGCCTAGATCAATACTTTGTATAGCCAACTGGATGGCTCCTATCATTGGTTCCCCTGAGTGGTGCATGGTAGAATTGATGGGTTGTGTGAGGTTTTATTTTGTTTTAACATTATAGGGCAAGAGAAAGGACATTCAGCTTTCTCTTTTCATGAAGTTTTCTGTTTTGTTGCAATAGTGACCATATTTTATCAAATCTAAGATGCCGTCAATTAGGAGATGTATCTCAATCTCATAAATGTTAAAATGTTTAAAAGTTCTACAGGTAATGGCAGTTGCTCTTGGAATTAAACTAATTAGTGTTAGTTTTCTGTTTGGTTTCCTTTACATGTATGTTCCTTGAGAAGGAGGCAAAGCATTACTAAATTTCCACTAACTTTCGGTTTTTCCCTACTAGTTGCTTTTCGACTATATGATTTGGATAAAGATGACAAGATCTCCCGTGATGAGCTGTTACAGGTATGTGGGAGAGTTTACATCCAAATGGATAATTTATATTTGGGCCCTACCTTCTTATTCTTGTGGACAGGAATTGTCCTTTCCTTCACTAAGCATTTATTTAATACCTGTGGTGTACAGAATCCTGTACTAGATATAAGGCAGAGCAGATGACCAAGAGAAACTTGAAATGGCTCAATGAGTTCTCACTGACAGATGTCTCTGTGATTTCAAAGCTAACTAAATGTCTTTTAGTTGCTGACTGACAGCTAAAATATTTAAGATGGTTTAGATCAGGGGTTCTTAACAAGGGGTCCATGAGCTTGAATTTAAATTCAAGAAAACATTATTCTTGTGAGGGCATGTTAGTGCAGGTCTGATTAATTTATTAAATAATACACAGTGTATTGTGGACTTAGTAAAGGGTCTGTTGTTTTCACCTGACTGGTAAAGGGATCCATGAAACAAAAAAGGTTAAGAACCCCTGGTTTAGATGAAGTTTCAGTTATTGCCAAATCAGCTTGTTGTCAACAGGTAATTCTGATGACACTTAGGTAAAGCTGCTATTTATTCTATCCTTGAGCTTCACATAAGGGTCAAGGAGCTGCTGCAGTGTTGATGTACACTGAGCTTACTGATCACCATCCTTTGTTGCTTCTGGTGAACAATTCCCTGGCCTCCTAAGCACAGTTTCATCCTGTTAACATCACCCTTCTCCTCCCATTTCTTTCCTCTTTTAGAAGTTTAGGAAAGGGGAAAATTCTTCTTCTTCTTCTTCTTTTAATATTTCTAAGTCTGGAATACCTAGGAGGTCAGCACACATTCAGAAATTTCCATGGGGGAGAGTTCTCCATTTCAAGATATACCTAAAAAGTAAAGTGGTTTCTACTCATTCTGAAGTAACTCTGAACTCTTTCTGTATCTTCAGAAATATTCCAAGTTGAAGACTACTCTGGCCAGATTAAGGACCACCCAAAGTATTTTTATATTTCTATTTCTGAGCAAAAACCAAAAGAGTCTGCACATCATTGTTTTAGTGTCCCTTGCTTTTGAGTTGGGAATATCTTTCTTCCATGAGATGAGTTTGCTTGATTGACACTTGCTATGTATGGGTCTTGGAGTTCAGGAAAGAAAAAGTCGAGGCAGTCATATCTGTACTTGCCTTGTTTTCATGCTTTGGCTCAGATCTGGCTGCCAGAAAGAATATTTTAGAGAGGAGCCTTGATTTATTTTCTATTATTTGGATAAAGAAAGCCTGGGACAAGGAGTGGATTGGAGACCATATAGCCAGAGTGCCAGTCAGTGCCACTAGAATATTCCTGGGACCTGGAATGACTTTAGGACAAATATTCTCGTGGACTGTTAATGTGTCACATAGCTAGTTCTATCTTAGCAGGAAGACAATATGAATATTTTACCAAAGTGAAAGAAGAACAAAGTTTACCTTTCATTCCTGCCATCTCTAAACATTTGGTAATTTGAAGTTCTTAGCTATTCAGTGGATATTAAAAAGTTCACAGTGTGGTTATCCTAAAGAAAGACTGAGTGGTCATGTTTTCCTAGTGTGATTCTTATAAAAAGTCATGGTTGAATTTTTAGGGATGATTGATTTGTTCATTATCTTGATTGTGATGACGGTTTCACAGATATGTGCATATGTCAAAATTTATCAGATTGTACATTTTAAACATGTAATTTATTGTATATAAATTATATTTCAATAAGGACAGTTGCTACACTCCCCAACTCATTTTATGAACCTATTGTAACTTTTTTTTTTTTAAAGATTTTATTTATTTATTCATTTATCCCCCCCTTGCTGCTTGTGCTCGCTGGGTTAGCTAACCACGCCATGCGGGCGGGCTTGCCTTCACCAGGAGGCCCCGGGTTCCCATATGGTAAACGGGAGCCCTACTGATTGAGCCACAGCCGCTTCCCCTGTAACTTTGACATGAAAACCTGACAAAGACAGTACAAGAAAAGAAAACTACATCCCCACCTTTCTCATACATGTAGATGAAATAATCCTAAACAAAATATTAATCCACCAAAGCCAGCAGTTTATGAAAAAGATGCTACATTAAACCAAGGTGGGGTTTATAGCAGGAATTCAAAGTTGGCTTAACATTAGAAAATCAATGATGATCATGATGTTAACAGATTAAAGAAGAAAAATTATATGGCCTTTCTCATAGGAAAAAAAAAGCATTTGATAAAATGCTTCCCTCATTCATGATTAAAATAAAAATCTTAGAAGACCAGAACTAGAAGGAAGCTTTCTTAAACTAATAAAGGGTATATACAAAAACCCTAACCAAACATTTAAAAAAAAAAAAAAGGTTCTGGGTGCTACTAAAGTTCCTACTGGGACAATAAGCAGCAGTGTGGAAGACACCACACACCCCCCAACTCCCTACACACACAGTGCACAATCTGAGTCTATAAATCTAAAAATAAAACATTTTACAAAATGATTGGACTGAGAGCTAATGAAGCTGCTGATTGAGGATGGATTTGTCTGGTTGGCCATAGACAGGAAAGATGGCAAATGGTTTGTCTCAGCTTGCTTTATAATTCTTCAATTTGTGTACATTTGTACACTTTAAAAAACAACCTCCAATTTTCAAGGGTTGGTTTGTGGGGAAAATAAAAATCTAGTGTTGATGCAACTCAATATTTCAGCTTTTTCTTTTCTTTCCAAAAAATCCTATAACCTGATTTTTAAAAAACTTCTTTCATGAGACTGGAGAAAGATGTAAAGGTGAGCCTGTGAGCAATTAGGCTAGAGGGTCTTTCCTCCTTAAGGAAAAGCTGACTTTTCAGCTGACTAGCAATGTGAGGCATCAAATAAGCACGCTGTCCCCCAGACAGAGCTCACCCTTTTCATATTGTCTGAGTCACATCATTAGAAACACTCATTTTTTTTAGGTAGCAATTTCCAAAGTATATTCACACCCCAAAGATATTAGTATGATTGGGAGGAACGTTTCTCAGTCAAGTGTTAAATTCTCTTTCCTACAATTTTCATAGTCCTTCAAATATGCTTGTTGTTTTTCTAAAGAGCATATTTAATATATAGTACTCCAAGGACTTCTGTTTTTCTTGGGCCATACTTTAAGAAATGCTGGGTTACTTCACTTCATCAGAGAGGATATATTCAAGTAGGATTCAAGAATGCCCTCCCAAAGTAACTTAAACAAATAAGGGAACTAGTTTGTTTCATGCAAAAAAGAAATGTGGGGCAGGAACAGATGTGGCTCAAGTGGTTGAGTTCCTGCTTCCCACATGGGAGGTCCCAGGTTCGGTCCCTGGTGCCTCCTAAAAAAAAACAATAAAACAAACAAGCAAACAAATGAGAACAAACCAACTACTCAGAGGAGCTGATGTGGCTCAGTGGTTGAGTGCCAGCTTCCCACATATGAGGTCCCAGGTTCAATCCCCGGCCCTAGTACCTGAAAAAAGAAAGAAAGAAATGTAGGGATAGATTGTCTGGAGCTGATAAAATACCTACATGATATCTGGAACCAGGCTCCTTTTATATCCTTGCTCTGACATCCATAGCACATATAACTTTCATGTCACAGTCCCAGGATGGTTACTGTACCACCAGGCATTGTATCTGCATTCTGGGCAAGAAGAATGGGGAAGGGCAAAATGCAAAGGGCCCTCGCCTCATGAGGCTTTGCCTTGCCATCCAATGCCCTCACCACAGAATTCTCCCTACACCATTGTCTAGAATGGCCTAGATGAGAAGATAAGGGTTTCAGCTTTCTGGCTTTTATATTTGAGGACATCAAAGAAAGGGAGGTCCCCTTGACACCAAGTCCCTGTAATTCCTGACTTCTTGGCCCTGCAGGTGCTACGCATGATGGTTGGAGTAAATATCTCAGATGAGCAGCTGGGCAGCATTGCAGACAGGACCATCCAGGAGGCCGATCAGGATGGAGACAGCGCCATATCTTTCACAGAATTTGTTAAGGTCAGGCAGTCACTTCTTTATTTGTAGGTTAAATTCTGCTGCACAGGAGGGGAAGTAAAAAAACATTATGGAGATAAGAACTGGGGACACTATCTCCTGTTGTGACCTTCATAGTTATAATTGGATTTTTTTTTTCCCCAGGTTTTGGAGAAGGTAGACGTAGAACAGAAAATGAGCATCCGATTTCTTCACTAAAAGACCGAGACCAAACTCTTCTTTGCTTTCTAGTATTTAAGAACTGGAACTTGAGAGTCCTCCTGTCCACCAGCCCCACCCCCTCCCCATTATCCCTTCTCCCAAAGTACTACTGCTGTTGCATGACAACCCCAGATATGTTCTGTCAACACAAACCTGCCTTTGGTGTAAACAGGGCATTACAGAATGGTACACCCAGTCTATTTCTTTTCAGTATCCATTCACTGGTTCTCGTTTATAAATATCATCTTCCCCTGTTCTACTGCTGAATGTCACACACCCATTCAGTCTGAGAAAGTGAGAGAGGGAATCATGCCAAGAACCAGCCAGCCAAGCTCTTTCATGCTACCTTCCCTCTAACTAGGCTTTGGCATGCTCCTTCAATCTTGTTTATATGTCCTTTGCTTCCTACTTCTCTGTTACTCAACATACCAATCAGTTGGTCTTTCAATCTCCTGCTTTTTATTAAGCCTCAAAATCCACCTCTGTTCTCCTTGGTATCCCAAGCTCTGCCTGTAAAATATACTTCTGACTTGGCAGAATAGTTCGGTGGTCTGGCAGTTTTTATCTACCTTCAGTCTTAAATGGGTCTCTGGGATATGGCCTTTCCAGGAGCATTTCGATAACCAACAATGTGACTGTCTCTTGGTCCCTGCACTCTACTTTATCATCAAAGGGCTGCTAGATGGAGCAGTTCTTGAGAGGTGGTGGCCTTAGTGAGAGATATAGAGCCAAGTCTTTGAGATGGCTTGCCCCAGTAATTCTACCTCTGGTCTCTGATTCTCAGCATACGTTCCTACATGGCTACTCTTGTTAGTGCAGCGCTGACTCTTCAGAAAATAGCCATATGCCTGGAGGTTTCTTCATTTGGGGGCACCTTCACCACCAGAATGGCTGCTCTGGCAAGATGCTTGGGGACTTTCTCATGGCTTTTTGGACAAGGAGGCTGGGCAACCTGTCAAGCCTCCTACAGTCACACCTCTACAGCATGGTTTATGCCTCAGTGTTACATGCACTGGAATGTTTTTCACTTCACTTTACCAAGTAGAAGATTAGTGTTATGGAAGTGCCTAACTTATCCCAGTCCAAGAGATTTAAAGATAGTCCTTGGTGTCTTCAAGTTTTGCACAGAATTCCCTATGAATTTTACACTTGGCAAATAATTATGCTGGAAACCATAGCAGGCTCCTAATACAGGTCCAAAGCATTGAATGTATTGTAACGTTAGCTGCCTGGCTACATTGGCTTCCTAGCTCCTTGTGTAGACCCCTGCTGATCCCTTAGAAACAAGGGGGTCTGCCATTGGTGGCACAACCTGAGTGGCATTATAGGCCTTTGAGCAAGCCAGAGAAATTTCTCTGCCAAAGTCAGCTTAGTTTAGACTTCATTGAATCAGGCTGTTATCATCCTAATGTCTGTCCGTCTGAGTCTATTGATTAGTATATCTGGCCCTGGCTGACTTTCTCTGACTCGTTGCTTGTTTGCTTGCTTCCTTGCTTCCTCGCTTACTTCTTTGCTTTGGAAGGTTATCCAAGATGTGTACACAATTCTCTAGGAAGGGAATTACTAAAGAATACCACTGCAAAGGGATTGGGAGGGGGTAGGAAACAGCAGAGTAGCCAGGCTGGACGGCTCAAGTATAAATGAATGATGAATTCTTTATGAAGTATCGGTCTGACTTGGTGATCAAGTGATGTAATATAGGAATTGTATAAAAGAGAAGAATTGCCTGATACTGATCTGTTAGAGAGGTACTTCAGAGGCTCCTTAACTTGCATATTTAAAGTTTCTAAGATTATGGCTTTTTTCCCCTTTTGGCTGTATAGCAAACTGTTTAATCCACAGTTGTGCCTTATTGTTCCATTAAAATTGTATTCTTTGATCCATCAATAAATATGGTTAAAACAAAATAACTTGTTGGCTTTGTCCATGTTTTAACAAGAAGTTTATTTAATTTAATTCCATTGAAGTTTAAAATTACAGTTTCCTCCTTATGTCTGTGCTGTGAAGTGCAGGTCTGCTATGCTGCTTCTGGAGGTACTGGATGGGGGCATCATGGACAGCACTGTCTACCTCTGGGTACAGCCTCAGTTACTTCCCATTTTTTCCAGGTAGGATTCAATTTCTGTTACTCATTCCCTGCCTTAAATGTAGGAAAAGCCTAAATGTTTATCTTTTTTTTTTTAATTTAGTTGTCTACCTCTTCATGTGTAGCCTCAGTGACATATTGTATTCAACTTTTACATGGCTTTTTATGTCTTCAAACTTAAGACATAGTTTTATGTCTGCTTAAGCTTAAAGTTTAGTGGCATGCCACAGGACTCAAACAGTAATAGCCGGAATCATTTATACAAGTTCTAACATGATATCCTCTTCTCCTTTTCCCAACTCTGCCTTGAAAATCCATTTGAAATGACTTGGAAGGGGCTTCAGCTTTGCTTCACTTTATGTTTAATTTTAGAATTTTAAGAAAGTGAAACGTAGATGGCATGATGATGCAGTCATTTTTGGAGGAACTCTAATGTATTGACCATGGCTAACCACAGGTATACCCGTGAGTGACTAAAATAAAACTTTGTCAATATTGTTAAAATATATATATATAAGCATTGTAGCATTAAATACAATTTGAGGAAAATCCCTTTAATACCAACTTTATTTCCCTTGTATCCTTTTGGACTATCCAAAGGATATTTGAACATAAATAGAACATAACACAAAACTATATCAGCTCTTAAAGATTAATGCATTTAAAATAAAAGGCTTAAAATGTACAGGGAGTGATGGAAATGTTGTGGTAATGGATGGTGGTGATGGTGGCACAACATTGTGAATGCATTTAACAGCACTGAAATATATATCTGAATATGATTAAAAGGGGAAATGTTGGATTGTCTATATGATAACAGAATTAAGATTTTTAAAAAAATCCATGGAACTACACTTCACAAACAGTGAACCCTAAGTTAAACCATGGACTTTAATTAATAGTACAATTATAAAAATGTGCCATCATCGGTTGTAACGAATGTTCTACAACAATCCAGGGTGTTGGTGGTGAGGTGGTATGTGGGAATCCTGTTTTTATGCATGATTGTTCTGTAAACCCACAACTTCTCTAATAAAGGTGGAAAAAAAGTAAAAAAAAATAAAAATTAAAAATTAAAAAAAAATTAATGCATTGTAAAACCTGACCATGCTGCATGGGGGGCTGCTGGAGTATCTGGCAAACCCAGAACACAAGAAACCAATAGATTTGGTAGGAGAAAAAGGCTGAAATCCAGATGAAAGAGAAGTTTCTGATCTCCCCCCAGGATTATGCACAATTCAAGAAATCCATGATGAGAGGTTTGGATTCCTATATGGGAAAAAGAAGATGAGGTGATCAAGGAGATGGCAGCTTAGATCCATGAGGTGGAGCAATCTGGCAGGAGGTAATTCGGTCTGTCTTAGAGCCTCGGGCAGTGCCAGACCCAGAAGAGGGCTCTTTGGCACCTGGAAGCTGAAAAGGGAAAAACAGCCAAATAGCCTGCAGTTCACAGCAGCCCTCACACTTGGACTTGCTGCCAACCCCAGAACTTGACTAGACAGAGAAAAGACAATCCCTGACATTTACTGGCCATCAGGATATACTAGAGGTTGGCAACATCCACATAGGTTCCACACCTCCTGGATGATCCAAGAATACAGCTCTGGGAGCCAATAAATAGGACCCTCCTCCTGAAGAATTTATCAAAAAGGAGAAGAAAAACAGAAATTGACCAAATTGGGACCAACTTTGATCATAGCACTAGTACCAGTGCAGGCTGGCTGCCCTCTTTTGGCAAGTCTGGAACAGTGGGTGTCGCTGACAGTCCAGGCATCAATTCAAAACTAAAGCTGCAGGGAAGCAGATGTGGCTCAAGCAATTGCGCTCCCGCCTACTACATGGGAGGTCTGTGGTTCGGTTCCCGGTGCCTCCTCAAGAAGACAGTAAGCTGGCGTGATGGGCAGGCGTGGCAAGAGACACGAGGAAAAACATAACGAGAGACACAACAAAGCAGGGAACAGAGGTTGCTTAAGCAATTAGGCACCTCCCTCCCACATCAGAGGTTCTGTGTTCGGTTCCCGGTGCCTCCTAAAGAAACAAAGAAGATGAACAGACACAGCAAGTGCAACACAATCAGGGGGTGGGGAGAGATAAGTAAATAAATCTAAAAAAAAAAAAATCTAAAGCTGCAGCAAGAAACAAACTGCAGTCACATAAAGCAAAAACCTAATGGTTTCATGATACTCTTCCAACCATCTTAGGCTCAAAGCCAAATCAACAAACCCCTTCCTCAGTATACTATTATTCTTTCCACCAAATCCTTTGCAAGTGCCTTAACAACAATACCATTCATTTCATTTAATAAATTTATTTTTAAAATAGAAATAAAAATAATGCATTGTAATATTTCCCCATGTTGTTATCTGGTCTCCCTAGCTTATATTAATGGTTTCCTAATATTTTACCAACTTCATAATATTTATTTATGTGACCATTACCTTGTTTGCTTATTGTTTCCAGTTTTATCTGTTATGAAATAACTACTGTATATCAGCCAAAGGGGTGCTAATGCAAAATATCAGAAATAGGTTGGTCTTTTTTTTTTTTTTTTTTAAAGGTTTTGAAGACTTTATTTATTTATTCATTTATCCCCCCCTTGCTGCTTGCGCTCGCTGGGTCAGCCAACCACGCCGTGCGGGCGGGCCTGCCTTCACCAGGAGGCCCCGGGAAGCGAACCCGGGGCCTCCCATATGGTAAACGGGAGCCCCACTGATTGAGCCACAGCCGCTTCCCTAGGTTGGTCTTTATAAAGGGTATTTATTTGGGGTAGAAGTCCACAGTTACCAGGCCATAAAGCTTAAGTTTCTTCCCTTACTAAAGTCCATTGCCATGTGTTGGAGCCAGACAGCTGCCGACATTTGCCAAGGTTCAGGCTTCTTGGGTTCCTCTCTTCCTGGGGCTGCGTTTCTCTCCGGACTCAGCGCCTCTGTTTCCTCCACAAGGTCAGCTATAGACTCTCAGGCAAATAACTTATCTCTTTTCCTGGGGCCTTCTCTCACGACCAAGCTCTCTCACTTGCCGGGGCTCCAGCTCAAGACTCCAACATCAAAAACTGCTTCCTATCCAATACCAATCAAAATCCCAACAGCTTACTTTACAGAATTAGAGAAGGCAATTACCAAATTCATCTGGAAGGGTAAGTGCACCCGAATAGCCAAAAGTAATCTAAAAAAGAAGAGCAATATGGGAGGAATTTCACTGCCTGACCTTGAAACATATTACAAAGCTACAGTGGTCAAAACAGCATGGTACTGCCATAAAGATAGACATATCGATCAGTGGAATAGAATTGAGAATCCAGAAATAAACCCTCACCTATACAGTAAACTGGTTTTTGACAAACCTACCAAGCCCACGCTGATGGGAAAAAACAGTCTCTTCAACAAATGGTGTTGGGAGAACTGGATATCTATAACCAAAAGAATGAAAGAGGACCCCTATCTCACCCCCTATACAAGAAGCAACTCAAAATGGATCAAAGATCTAAATATAAAAGCCAGGACCATAAAACTACTAGAAGAAAATGTAGGGAAACATCTTCAAGACCTTGTAGTAGGTGGTGGTTTCTTGGACTTCACACCCAAAGCACATGTAACAAAAGAAAAAGTAGATAAATGGGACCTCCTCAAAATTAAACACTTTTGCACCTCACAGGACTTTGTCAGAAGGGTGAAAAGGCAGCCGACTCAATGGGAAAAAATATTTGGAAATCACATATCTGATAAGGGTTTAATATCCAGGATATATAAAGAGATGTTACAGCTCAACAATAAAAAGACAAATGACCCAATTGAAAAATGGGCCAAAGACTTGAATAGACATTTCTCCGAAGAAGAAATACAAATGGCAAAAAAACACATGAAGAAATGCTCAACATCACTCATGAATTAGGGAAATGCAAATCAAAACTACAATGAGATATCATTTCACACCTATCAGAATGGCCACTATTAAAAAGACAGAGAACTACACGTGTTGGAGAGGATGTGGAGAGATAGGAACACTTCTTCACTGTTGGTGGGAATGCAGGATGGTACAACCACTATGGAGGACTGTTTGGCAGTTCCTAAAGAAGTTGAATATAGACTTGCCACGTGACCCTGCAATACCACTACTGGGTATATACCCAGAAGAACCGAGAGCAGTGACACGAACAGACATCTGCACACCAATGTTCATAGCCACATTATTCATCATTGCCAAAATTGGAAACAACCCAGGTGTCCATCAACAGATGAATGGATAAACAAACTGTGGTCTATTCACACGATGGAATATTATGCAGCTGTAAGAAGAAATGAAGTCGTAAAGCATATGGCAACATGGATGAATCTGGAGGACATTATGTTGAGTGAAGCAAGCCAGACACAAAAGGACAAATACTGTATGAATGCATTACTATGAACCAAATATATCGTGTAATATATTGTTTGATTCAGAAAAAAAACAAAAACAAAACAACAACAAAAAAATTTACATGTATCCATTACATTTAATTGAGAAATGTATATATTTATTCATCTGTGTTTACTTTTTAGTTTTTTATTGCTTATATTTTCAATTATTACATGTACAAAATAAAGTTTAAAAAAAAAGCATGATACAAGTTTAAAAACAAAAACAAACAAAAAAAAAAACTGCTTCCTCTGTCCTTTGGCTTGCCTTTTATATTTGATTCCCCCACCCATCAAGGGGTGGGGCTCAACGCCCTACTGACGTGGCCCAATCAAAGCCCCAATTATAACTTAATCATGCCCAGATGAACTGATCAGTTTACAAGCATAATCTAATATAGATTTTTGGAATTCATAATTACATCAAACTGCCAAACTCCAACAACAACTGAACACCTTTCTACATATAGGACTCTCTTTTTCCTTTGAAAAATTTTTACAGGAGTGGCAATACTAGGTCAAAGTTTGGGCATATACTTATAGCTTTTGATAGTGTCCAAAAGAAATGAATGCCATGAAGAATCAAATCACTCAACCTTACCTTCAATGTTCTTTTTATAATATTCTTTATGGTCACATATTTTTCCAAATTGATTTTAGAATCATTTCAAGTTTTATATTTAAAATGTTGTTAAAATAGTGTTGATTGGGATTTGGAGCAAGTATTTACTGCATAGATGCCTCAGAGAGGACTATCTTTATAAACTGGAATGGGTTTCCCTCTGCTACAAACCAGGTTTTATCCTTTCCAAACACTAGCAGTAGAATTGCTTGGAAGGAAGTTACCAATACTGGAGTGAAATTCCCCTAAGTTCACATTAATATGACTGAGCTTTGAGTCAACAAGCAATTCAAATGAAAGAGTTGGTATTTGCCAATGAAGACCTATTTAATATCTAACTGAATAGAAATGCCAATTTAGAGATTTTCTTTTTCTTTTCCTCCACACAAGTAGTGATGGAGATTTACCTAGTAAGTTTGTGAGGGACTGCAGGCTCTTTCTTCACAGCTCTGGAAGGAAGCAGACAGCAATGAAGAGCCTCATCTCTTTTAAGCTGGATGAAGTAACTGGCCTGACATCTTTACCTGAAGATTTTGTGATGCTAATCAAGAACTTGGTCTTGAGATGCCTAAGTCTTCTCTGTCCTCTGCAGTCTTCTAAGCATTGAGGTTCTGATCTCTCATCAAAACTAGCAAGAATGTTTATGTGGAGACAGTATTCAAGAACTAAACCAGGTAGGTGAACTGTTATATCCAGTACTTGAATGTGGCTGAAGAAATAAGAATTAATCAAAGGATATCTCCGGGTGGCTGCAAATAGATACCAAGCACAATTAACCAGAGTTTGTGTTTACTGTTATTCACAGGAAAATCCCCTAAAACACACACACACAAGTTCTTTAGAAACAATTCTGATAAACTTGTTGATTTGGTTATCCAGCCCATAATAAATTGAAAGTAGCTATGTTAATGAGAACAGTGCTTGAAGTGGATATGTTGACAACTAAAAAATATTAAAAGAAAAAAACACACAAATAATTCAATAGACATTCTAGTGTAGATCAAATAATTCCAAGCAATTCATTAGCCCTAAAGATATCAAAGCATGAGTTTATAAAAAATATATCAAGAAAAGGTCCTTACAGGGTTACATTTCAATAAAAGGGAAATTTACTTAAGTGAAACATCCCTGATGAAACAAAACAAAAATATATATATATTACATGTAATTCAAGCTGCACTTGGATGTATGTAACTCAGTGCTGTGTGTCCTGGTTGAGCTCAGTGATTCCTGTCTTCTTTTTTACAGATGTCACATTGGCATTGTCCTAATCACTTTGGAAAAATAAATGGTTAAAATGGTGGCATGGCTTTGAGGCTTATAATCTGCAAACAACCTTAGGCACTGTGAAGAGAAAAAAACACCAATCTCTATGATGTTCAATTTGGGGCAGGGGGGTACAAGTTGCTTTTTCTCTGCAAATGGTGAAATAGCAAATTGCTAGCTGTTATTAAAATATCCTATGCAGGGTGTTGCTCCGGGGGAATGCTGCCATGGAGACCTTCATATATTTAGGAAACATTTGTTCAAGAACTTTATTCAATTTCTGAATAAAAATGTTCTTTTTAGCAGAATGAATATGCTAAATTTTAAGTGTACTTTGTGCTACCTGCTGCTGCTTCCTAGCAGATGCAGAGCCAGAATCACAAACTTAATATGGCATACAATCTGTGTTTGCAAAAAGATGACTGCATTCTGTGAACACCTCATCTTTGTCCAGGATATCAGGGGCAATACTGGTTACTTTGTAATCCCTGAGAAGTCAAGATTGGAAGATGGTTAGAGACCAGGAAGAGGCAGATACTAGCAAAGTTTGCAAGAAGTGGAATAGGGTAGATTTTAGAAACTATCATGTCAAATAGTTATTTAGAAACTTAACTATTTGACATGATAGCCCAGCAGAATTCTAGAAGGAATCATAGGATGATTTGTTGAGATACAGAAAAGAATTTTTTTTTTTTTTCAAACAAAAGGTCTCACATATTTATTACTGAACCAACTTATTTATGCCAAAGCATAAAAACAAAAACAAAAAAAAACCCAGCGTTTTTCTCTAATAAACTAAGTCCAACTGTTCAGAAAGGGCGTCTTTTTCAACTTCATATCGCAAAATATAAGTGAACTTGATACAGCATAAACATGTGAGTTATCACATGTGCGACCTTACAGACCCAGCTTGGTTCTTCTCCAATGTCTTCTCTTGGAGTTGTACCTGATTTTATTGCCAGTTTTCATTCGAATCCATTGAGGAATGGGGCGATTCTGTTTTTGTTTCTTGGCCAGGAGTCGCTTGATTCTAAAAGTCTTATGAGAAGACATGGCGAAGCTGGAAGTCACATGTACCAACGATGGCAGACGAAGAGAGAAAAAAAAAAAAGTACAGAAAAGAATTTGATGAGCACCAAGATGCAGATGTGTTTGGCAAAGAATTAAGTATGCCAAACTGCTCTCCTTTCACTTAAAGCATTATTAAATCCGTAGGACAGATCAATTAGGTAGGCACACCCTAAGAGCAGAGTCCATGCTCTTAATCATTTCGAAGTATTCCCAAGAAGCAGAACAGTGAGAATATCCAGGGAAAGTTATTTTCTTGGGTAGTTTGTAGGAAACTGGGGCTTTAACCTAGAGGCAAGAAAAGTAAATAAAGACGTGGTAGCTTATTTGGACAGGTGAGGACCTGTCCTTTAAAGGCTCTTTGTTATTTTTCTAGAGGATAGAATTAGGTAATGTAATACAGAATTTAAGAACCTGGACGTTGGAAACAGATTGGCTGGGTTCAAATCCTGGTTCTACCACTTAACCAGCCACATGAACTTGGGCAATTCACATAAATCTTCTGTATTTTTTTCCTCAACAGTAAAATGAGGATTATGATAATGACAATAACAGTACCAACTTCATACATTGCTGTGAGAATTATATGAGTGTCTCATGCTAAGCATTATGTAAGATTCTTTTTACTAATGGTGGGTATACAATGATAGAATTCAGCTTATTCCAAGGAAGAATTTTCTAATAATCATTTCTATTCAAATGAAAAACAGGATTACCAAAACTGGTATATTCCTGTATGAGGGTTCTCCAGAGAAACAGAACCAAAAGGATATATATGTTATAAGAGATTTATTAAGAGGAATTGGCTCACCCGATCCCGGGGGCTGGCAAGTTTGAATTTCATAGGGTAGGCCACAAGCAGGAAACTCTAGTAAAGGTGATTCTGAAGTCTGGCAAGTCCGTATTCCCCAGGGGAAGCTTGCTGACTGAGGTTGAGGCAGAAATTCTTACTGATTTCGGAAATCCTCAGTTCTTTTGTGTTGTTGTTTGTTTTTTTTTTAACAAATCAATTTTATTGATACATATTAATAAAGCATACAATTCATCCTAAGTGTACAATCAGTAGTATTTGGTATAATCACATAGTTGTATGTTCATCACTTCAATTGTTATTAGAGCATTTTCATTATTTCAATAATAATAAGGAAAAAAACAAAATTCCTCACTTCTCAATCTGGTTTTCTGTTTGTTTGTTTGTTTTTAAAGACTTCCAACAGATTGGATGAGGAGACTGCCCATGTAGCTGAGGGCAATCTCCCTTGTTGATTGTAGATGCAATCAGCTAGAGAAGCAATCAACTAATTATAGTTGGAAATCCATCCATGAAATACCCTCACAATAACAATCAGACAGTGCTTGCCTGACCAAACAACTGGATACTATAGCCTAGCCATGTTGACACATGAAATTTGTCATCACAGTCCACCCCTTGTCAACTTGGCCCACCTACACATCTCCTTAAACCATACTTAACATCCAAATAAATATAAAAACATAGTCATACTTTTGCCTAATATGATACAACTGTCCTGCACACAGCCAAAAACTCACTAATCCTTTCCCCAGAAGAGGATACAAGTCCTTGGGGGATAATCACTCTTATCTTTGATATCCTGTAACTTAAATACTATGATGTAAAGTTAATAGAACATCTATGATAAAGGGATAACAGGAAAGAAAACAAAGATTTGCTTTATATATGTATATAAACATAGTCATGACAAAATAAATACTCATAATTTCTGCCCTCGTTTCTGCACATGGTCACATGGTTGTAGGTGGTATTTATAACTACCTTTTCCACTATCCATTCCAATTCCTTTTACCCTCAGCAAGCACCTTAGCTGGCTGTGGTTCTTTGCCTGGTGGGGTTACCCTAACCTTCATTCTTGAAGGATATAGGCCATTAGCAGCCCTGCCTTGTCTGGGTTGTTGTTTTACATTGACTTTAATCACAGGGCATGCTAGTACTGAGAGATCCCAAAGGATCTCCTGTATACGACTTAGTCTTCCTTACCTCCATTATGTAGTAGCAGTCTAATTTCCCTTTGGTAATCAGGATTAATCACCTCAGACAATCTTGTAACTGCCTTTGTGCCTGTTGGTTCAGAGGCATGAGGAACCCAAAGTTGCTGAGCGGCAGTCAACTTCCAATTGATTGGAATAATTGTTTTGCCTCATGGCAGAAGTACTCCTCCTTTTGGAACTAAGGCCTTTTAGACCAGCAAAGCATAAGGTTGTGGGGCAGGAAGTAAAATTTTTGCTAATGAATCACTAATAGTGAATGATGGCACTCCCATTTCCACCCTTTGATTCTTATATCTGTGAATCCTGGCTATGGGAGAAACTGCACCATGGAGTTGACGCTAATTTAGAGCATATACAGTCTCCTGGAGAACACTGCCCCAGCCCTACAAGGTATTACCACCCAGTTGGCATTATAATTGAGTCTTCAAAAGGCTATTCTATCATTCAATCAATTCAGCTGCTTCAGGACATTGGGGAACATGGTAAGACCAGCAAACTCCATGAGCATGTGCCATTCCCTCACTTCATTTGCTGTGAAATGAGTTCCTTGATCAGAAGCAATTAATTATGCATGGAATACCATGTTGGTGGATAGTTCCCTAGCCCTTGGTTACTAGAAGTGCTTAAGCAAAATCCTGAGTGACCACTTTTTTTTTTTTAGTTGGTGCTGGGGATTGAACCCAGAACCTCATATTTGAAGCAGGCACTCAACCACTGAGCTACACCTTCTTCTTAAATGACCACTTTTGTCAGGGATTTCACACAATTCCTAAATTACAACATATGACCTGGAGTTCTTGCCTGCAATATAATTTATTTAAAATCATGTTCTCATAGTAGATGTAGCGGAGTATTTTACAAAAATGGAATTTACACACAATTTTTATTTCAGGAACACATGCAGATATACTTGTATTTAATTTTTTTTTTTTTTTTTTTTTTTTAAGATTTTATTTATTTATTCATTTATCCCCCCCTTGCTGCCTGTGCTCGCTGGGTCAGCCAACCACGCCGTGCGGGCGGGCTTGCCTTCACCAGGAGGCCCCGGGAACCGAACCCGGGGCCTCCCATATGGTAAACGGGAGCCCTACTGATTGAGCCACAGCCGCTTCCCTTGTATTTAATTTTTAAACATGAAGAGGGGTAGTTGTTAGAGAAGGAGAATATTTTCTTCCATAGTTGCCTGTGCCCCAAGAAAATATCAGTTTCTAGGGTGATATTCAAAATGTTTTACAACCAGTATTGCACTGGCCAATCAGAATGTGGCTGCAGCAGGGCCCTAGAGGCCTTCTGCTGTTTCAGGCAGGAAATGTTTCATTTGCTGGATGGAGGGTGTAGTAGTTTGGTATTATTTATGAATTCCAAAAATAGATATTGGATTATGTTTGTAAATTAGTCTGTTCCTCTGGGTACCTTAGATTGTATTGGATTCAGAGGTTTCACTCTTGATTAAATTATGATTAAGGCTTTGATTGGGCCACGTCAGTAGGACATTGAGTCCCCGCCCTCTTGATGGGTGGGGACTCACAGAGAAACGGCAATGCAGAGAAGGAAGGAGAGAGTTTTGATCCTGGAGCCCGGGAAGTAAACACACAGAGAAGGAGATATGTAAGGAAGGAGAGAAGTCTCCATTCAATATGGCAGAGGCCCCAGGAAGAGAGATGAGCCGTTAGCCTGATAGTCTACAGCTGACCTTGTGGAGAGAGCAGAGCAGCTGAGCCTGGAGAGAAACAAGTCCCAGGAGAGAGACGAGACTCATCCCAACCTACAGCTGATAGTGGAAGAAGCTGAGACCATGGAGCCTTAAGAGGAAAAGGAAGCATGATCCCTTGCAGACATAGGCAGCCATCTTGCTCCAACACCTGGTAACAGACTTTGGTGAGGGAAGTAACTTATGCTTTATGGCCTGGTAACTGTAAGCTTCTACCTCAAATAAATACCCCTTATAAAAACCAACAGATTTCTGGTATTTTGCATCAGCACCTCTTTGGCTAATAGAGGTAAATCTGGGAGGATTGGGGGGACACTGGAAGTTTGGGACAATGATACTCTTGAGCAAGTGTGAAAGTATATTAATATCTTATTAACTGGCCCTGCTCATATCCTGAAGTCTATCCTTTCCCTATTGAACTTGGCATCTTTGTTGAAAATTAATCAGCCATAAATATAATGGTTTATATACTACTATCTTCTTTATTATAGCTTTTTTGTACGTTTTACTGTTGATTAGTGTATTTCCTCCAACTTTGTTCTTTTTCAAAATTGTCTTGCCTATTCTGGGTCTTTTGGATTTCCATATACATGGCCCACTGAGGGGCACAAGTGTCAACCCTGAAGGGGAGCTTCCCCAGCTACCCTCCCTGGCCCTCCTGGCACCATCACTCAAGAGAGGGCCTCAAAAGCCCTACAGTTGGGTGTAGGAAACAACACAACAGCCAAGTTATAACAATTTGCATCTGGTGGATGGGCCCTCAAAGAAATCCTGCACTGGTCTATTGACCAGAACTGAAAACAGCAGTCCAACGTTTGGGTTTTTTTGTTTTTTTTTTTTAATAAGATTTATTTTATTTATCTCTCCCCACCCCCTCATTGTTTGCACTTGCTGTGTCTGTTGTCTTCCTTGTTTCTTTAGGAGGCACCAGGACCTGAACCCCGGACCTCCTATGTGGGAGGGATGTGCCTAATTGCTTGAGCCACCTCTGTTCCCTGCTTTGTTGTGTCTCGTGTCATTTTGTTGTGTCACCTTGCCGCCCCTGCCCTTCACGCCAGCTGTGAAGCCAGCTCGCTGTCTTCCTCCTCTTCTCCAGGAGGCAGGGGAACCCAACCCCGACCTCCCATGTGGTAGGCAGCCACATTCTTCCCGTTTGGGTCCTTTTTTATCCCAGGATTAAAGGCTCCCAGCCTTGAGAATGGAATCATTGGTATTATAGTTCAACCTAACGGTGGGCTAGATTACCACAACGTGACACAGCTTCTCCGCGGAAATAATTTTACATTCTTAATAAATGATTTACAAAGACACTTTGCCCTAATTACGTCAACCCAGGGGCCCAATCCAACCGAAAAGGATATAGAAATTGTGGGCTAGTTCCATTGATTGATGGACATTCCAACCTCCTACGACAGAAAGAGAGCGCTCCCTGGTAAGGCAATGTCCAATCAGATCTCAGCGGCAAGGGCGGGGCTTGTGAAACAGCCCACCGCAGGGTAGGCGGACTTACGAAGGAACGAAAATGGCGGAGTGAGGCGCGCAGTCGTGAGTCGTCGGCCTTTGGGCCGAGGACCGGTCGGCCCTTGGGCAGGCGAGTGAGTCTGTTAGATTATGGAGGTAAGCCGAGAAGTCAATGAGGGAAAAACGAGCAGGTGTGAGGAGGTGGCGTGGCCCAGTCCCGGCAGGAGCGCGCGGAGTCTGCCCGCAACCGGCCAGGGCCTCCGTCAGGTCGGGGTTTCCCCCTTGGCTGCCCCAGGGCGGCCCGCACCCCATTCCTTGCGGTGTCTTCCGTCCATCTTTCCCCTGGACCTGCCATCGCCTTCCTCAGTGCCTTGCCTTTGGCTCCTTTTGTGCTTTCGGGTTGTTCCCCAGTGACTGGACCCACGCGGGTGAAAGCTACTGAGTCAGCCATCGATTTGTTTTTTGAAGACTATCTTCGTTTTATTGATTGATTTACTACTGATTTTATTTATGCTCGCCTTATGGCTTCATGCCTACTCTGTCACTTGAGGCTCCGGTATCACTCCTCGAAGCCTGTAGCGGCCCTGAGTATTTTGTGTTTCTGCCCTGTTGACCTTGAGACTTGGTGTAACAGGTTCTCCCTGAGATTTTAATTTGAGCTTGTGTATCCTGGACATTCTCTTGTGACTTAATACTACATTCGTTCCCAGTCCCACCTCCCAAACTTTTATGATCCGAGTAAACAGCTTTGTCCTTGTACATGCCAATAATAATTACCTAATGGCGCATTAATCCCGGCTGACGTTAATTCCCTGTAGAATTTACTGTTGGTTTCTGCCCCAGAACTTAAAGGAGTCCGCGTACAATATTTATTTTTTTATAGAGAGAATGAGAAACAGGTTGGGGAAATATTAGAATGTAATTTGACTGTAATGTGGTGGGGTTGCGTACTCATAATAATGTTGGGCATTTGTATTTGGTTCCTGTTTAACTTTATGGGGTATCTCTTTTTTGTAATTTAGATTGTTATAACTCCCCATTAAGTCTCTTCAGTTAAATTCTGAGTAGACTTCCTATATGTTCTTGGTTTTTTTTTTGTTTGTTTGTTTGTTTTTGTTTTTTTTTTTACCGGGAGGTCCCGGGGATCGAACCCAGGTCCCTCCATATGGTAGACGGACGCCCAACCAGTTGAGCCACATCCGCCCTCCTGTTCTTGGGTTTTTGAATTGGTGAAGTCTCTTTCAAACTATGGCACATTAGTTGGGTCCAGTTCTAAAAAACATTTCATTATAGAAGTGAATATTTCTGGTGGATTATGTGCTCTTTGTTGGCCCTGAATTTAGCAGAGCTGGAAAGAAGCTGGAAAGAAGCACTATGCACTTCTCAATAAGACCTTTATGTTGCTTTTGCCAGTAGTTTTTTCATCTCATCTCGGAAAATAATGAAAATATGAGGCAGAGAAAAGGAACGGAACACTCTTCTTTCCTGCCTTACAGACATTTGATAGGGATGGTTGTCTACACTAAAGCAAAGATCTTAGGTAGAGGACTGTAAACTACTGGAAATTTTATTGACAGTTGTACATTTTGGGGGGAGAAGAAAGTCCATACCCTCATCAAATTCTCAAAGGGACAGTGTTCTATAAAAGCTTAAGAACCACTGCATCAAGAGGTTTGACATCATTCTTTTAAAATTAATGCTAGTGGAGGTAGAGAGTAATTTCTTTTTGGTTGTTCCTTTTAAATAGTTTTGTGAAGTGTTGTTTTTTTCGTTAGTGGTTCAGTAGAATAACTTTGCATACTAATTAATGAAGCACCAGTAAGGGGTATATCCTCATTTTAACTTTCTTTTTGTTTTCAGGTTCCTCATCACAGAACATTTTCCTTGACCTTTAGGTGCTTTTATATTTTCCTCATCTAGAAAAGAAAACAAAATTCTGAACTCAGGACTTGGCACAGTAAGTAATAGTGGGCTAACAATTCCAAATACTATTTAAGCAGCCTTAAAATAGCTAGATAGAAGTAGAAACATAAACCTTTAGCTTCAACAGAAGATGAACAAAAATGACTGTAAATTACTCATATTTAAGTAAGTCTTTTATTTTTTCAACAAATACTATATATTAATTTTTTAAAAAGAAAGAAAAACTTGCATTTGCCCAAACAAATAATTTTGGGAGGATAAAGAAAAAAATGCAGGTTTAATTAGATTGAAGGAAATCAGCTGATAAACAATGTTAATAGATAAATTTCAGAATGTGTATACTTGTTTTAATTATAGACAAATATTAGATAAAATAATTGATCTTTTAATCTTTAATTTCTAATGTTTTTCAATATACCTTTAAGATTCCTAGGTCTGAGCTTGATAGTTCTTTATTAAGAGAATGGAAGGGAGAACAGAAATTAAGTGCCTACTACATGCTGTTCTAAGTGCCTGTGATTCATCAGCAAACAAAACAGGTTCATACCTTTGTGGAGCTTACATTCTAGACAAGATAGTAAATGAGCAACATAGTAAGTACCTCATTTAGTAGGTTAGACAGTGTTCTGTGCTAAGGAAAGAAAAAAATAAGTAGAGCAGGGTAAAGGGGTGTGGGAGTATGTCTGTGGGTAGGAGGATATCATTTTTAATAGGGCCCCAAGGTAGGCCTTAATGAGAAAGTGACACTGAATAAAGACTTGAAGGTGAGGGAGTTAGCTATGTAGATAATTGAGAGGAATACCTTCTGAGCAGAAGGAATAGCTAGTACAAAGTCTGTAATACTGGATATGCCTGACATTCCAGGAAGAGCAGGTGAAGTACAATTTGGAGCCTAATAAGGGAATAGGGGTATGGGGATGGGGTCAGAAGAGATAAGATAGAAGGGCAGAGGTGAAGGATCTTACGGGGAATTGTTAAGCTGCTATTCATCCAGCCATTCTCACATGGGAGTTGTGATTTTGCGGTGTGTAAAATTTAGTAGTCATGTCCAAGATGTGAAACTTGGGCATTCTGAAGAGAAAACAAGCTTTATGATTTTCCAGTATTATTGCCTAATATTAAGGTATAGATTGGAAGACAAGATTTATATATAATGAAAGTATGCATTTTTATTAGTTGGTATTACTGAAGGTTTTGTTTTTAAAAGAATCAAGACAGGTACCTTATTAAGAAAAGGTGTCGTTTTTTTAAGGCTTCTTTCATGCCTTGTATTGTTTGTATAGAATTCTTTCAGCATGTTTACTTCTGAAAAGAACTGGCTGGAATATTCTTTACCCCTTAATATTACTGCCAATTATTTTGCCGTTAGAATTTAACTGCAGAACAGCCCAGTAGCTGGTGCAAGCTTTGAATTAGCCTCAGTAAACTTCCATAATGAAGCAACCCTGCTGCCCATAGAGTTCTAAAGGCCTGTCTGTGGATTTTCTTTAGTTTTTTTCTGTTACTGCCATTGCTACTTTTGCAACAAATGCATATTCTGCAGTTTTCTCCCTCCTGATTTGATTTTGAATTAATTTATATTTGCCTTCCCTAGAACCCTGACTTACTTAAACCAAAAGAGTTTATTATGGTTTAGTATAGAGTTGACATATTTTTTTTAATGTATGTGACAGACTAAAGACAATGGACTGGAAAACTAGTTAGCCGGTTACTATTGGCTGTTTTTGTAAGCTAAGATGTTTATTTAAGCTTTTGATAAAAAGCTGTGGTTTATTTTTGCAAATATTTGCAATTTAACAGTTTTACATTTAGCAGCAATGAACTGGGTATATTCAGTGTTTTCATATGCTTGCATTTGATGGTCATGGTACAGAAATACTGTTTTATTTATGGTTATGTTTTATAAAATTTTTTGATCTTATGTAGTTGAAGGTAATTCAAAAGTAAGATGACACATGGGTTGTTGGGGTTTGTTTTTTTTAAGATGCTTTAGATTACATAAATGTTACATAAATATAGAGGATTCCCATATGCCCCACCCCCTTTCCCGACACGTGGGGAGATATTCATTTGTCAGATTTGGAGTAAAGTTGTGTTTAAATGCAAATATATATATATATATTTTTTTTTACCAGGAGGTCCCGGGGATTGAACCCAGGTCCCTCCATATGGGACGGACGCCCAACCATTTGAGCCACATCTGCCCCCCCAAATGCAAATATTTTATATAGAATCGTAATCTTACGGCTATCAAAAACTTGGACTACATTACTCCATTTTGCATAAGAGGAAATTGACATTTATATTTCATTTTATATAATACAAGTTTTATATATAAGTCTAGCTTTTTTGTATTGTGCCTACATATTTTTCTCTGGCTACTTCTGCTTTTCTGATGGCAAAACTGAATTCAGTATTCTGGTTGAACATTTTATTTTAGACATGTAATCCAAAATAGGTATTTTTTTCTTTCAGTATGTGTGTGTGTTTTTAATATTTAAAAAATAAATTGATGTAGAAATACTTGTCCTAATATTCCTGTTTTTTAATTTATTTTGCATTTCCAGGTATTTCTATATTGTCTCCTGGAGTGGATATTCCTCCTCCTTTTATCTGGCCACTTTTCCTATTCTTGAAATGTGGATATCTCTTTTCTACACTTTGCTTCTATGATTTGGAATGGAAAAGGCCACTTTTCTTTTTGTTCCACCTCTCATTCAACACAGTCAAGCCCCTTTGATGCAGTCATCCTGCCTACTTTTCCAGGAAGAAAGAAGCAACTTTTGCTGCTATTGGTTTAATTGTAAAGAAATTATTTTGCAAACTCAAATCTGTTTAAATTGAAACAGGTAGATACCTTGTGGTATTTGTGAATTCTTTACCTTTTGTTCCAAACAAGAAGACTAAATAGCATGTAGAGGTGACTTCAGCTTTTTTGTCTTCCAGTCTAAATTACTGTCATAATAAGCACAGTTGATACTGCAGCAGTAAATTGCAAATATATGTTACATTTTGGAATCAGAGATATTAAAAAATTATATGTATTTATATATCTAAATGCTAGCTCATCTTGCGATATAGATTTGCTGAATAAGAACAAAGGTCCAATTTTGCAATTAAACCTTTGATATGATGAAGCAAAACGACAAGTTATCTCAAGGTTAATTTTATATGTGTATAAACCATCACAGTCTCTTACACATTTTTGCATGTGTAAATCCACATTTTTGGATTAGATAAAGATTTTTCTCCTAGAGAAGGAAGCTGTATTGACTTTTCTCAGAAGTCTTTGGACATTTGGTATTTTTAAATGTTTTTTCCATTCTTCCAAGGAATGATCAGATTGTGCAGAAGCTAATCCTGTGGATGCATATTTGGGTTTAATGAAAGGGTGGCAAAAGAAGAAAGAGTTTGAGTCAAATGATGGAAACCCTATTTACCTCCTTAGGATGGAGAGGCTGCTATATTCCAAATTATGTCATCCTTCTTTGTGAAATCTTATATAGTACTTGAGACTTGGTTTTCCAAGCTGCTAATGTCAGAAGTGGTTATTAAGTTCAGAAGATGTAATGGACCATATAGTATTACCTGCCTTCACCTTTGGACATAGAAAAATGGAAGAAAAAAAAA
>JAKSZT010054394.1:6735338-6902312 GCA_026826555.1 Tolypeutes matacus | reverse complement strand
TAAAAAAATTTTTTTTAAGCAATAAAGGAGCATGGGCTGAGAATGCACTAAAATTTTGTTGCCTGTTGTTACTTGGAATGGGGTAGTTCCAAATAAGTAAAATTATGGCGATAGAGGAGCCTTTCTACAGACATACACTGAGGGTAGGCTTTGGACAACAAATCTATGGCAGTTTCTAGAGCAGGCAGCCAAAGAAAGAGAGCAGGTATCTTTCAAATTTACCACATTCCCCTTTTACCTTTAGGGCCAACCTTGGGTTAGGCCTGGGAACAAGCTTAGTTTTTGGTGAGGAGCTAGTTAAATAGAATAATGATGTAATAACTGTTACTGACCAAAAGGGTAGGGAGCCTTTCCCATCTGAACTGTAAAGCATTTAAGATGGTTTTATATTTAGCATGTAAATGTTAACTTAGTTAACCAAAGAGGTTTTAACATAAGTATAAGCGGTCCTTCTCTGTCTTGATTTGAGGAAAAGGAAAGGCTTTTTTTTTTTCCACATAGAATTAAATTAGATGTTACAGACTTCTAGAGATTGGCTATTGTCAACTGCAGAGGGGGAAAAAAAAGTATGACATTTTCCAGACCCTCACAATAAAGTGAATATCGTAATTTAGTCACACAAATATTTTGGTTTCCCAGTACATATAAAAGTTATGTTTATACTGTATTCTATTAAGTGTATAAAAGCATTATATCTAAAAAACAATATACATACCTTAAATAGTTTATTGCTAAAAAATGCTAACCATCATTTAAGCCTTCAGTGAGTCATAATCTTTTTGCCAGTGGAGGGTCTTGCTTTGATGTTGATGGCTGCTGATGGACCAGGTTGGTGGTTGCTGAAGGTTGGGTTGGCTGTGGCAATTTCTTAAGAACAATGAAGCTTGCCACATCAATTGACAACTCCTTCCATGAAAGATTTCTCCAAACATGCGATGCTGCTTGATAGCATTTTACCCACAGGACTTCTTTATCCAGAGGTGGAGTCAGTTCTCTCAAATTCTCCCACTGCTTTATCAACTAAGTTTATGGAATATTCCAAATCATTTTTTGTCATTTCAACAATGCTCACAGCATCATCATCAGGAGTAGATTCCATCTCAAGAAGCCACTTTCTTTGCTCATACATAAGAAGCAGTTCCTCATCCATTCAAGTTTTACCATGAGATTGCAGCAATTCAGTCCCATATTCAGGCTCCACTTCTATTTCTTTGCTATTTCCACCACATCTGCAGTTACTTCCTCCACTGAAGTCTTGAACCCCCTCAAAGTCATCCAGGTGGGTTGGAATCAACTTCTTCCAAACTCCTGTTAATGTTATTTTGAACTCCTGCCATGAATCACAAATATTCTTAATGGCATCTAGAATGGTGAATCCTTTCCAGAAGTTTTTAAATTTAC
Organism: Tolypeutes matacus; assembly: GCA_026826555.1. Lineage (NCBI taxonomy): Eukaryota > Metazoa > Chordata > Mammalia > Cingulata > Chlamyphoridae > Tolypeutes > Tolypeutes matacus. Next base: position 6,900,911 of record JAKSZT010054394.1, on the reverse strand, counting down.
TTCTTCCAGATCCATCAGAGGAAGCACTCTATGGCAGCTATAGCCTTATGAAATGTATTACTTAAATTTAAAAACTTGAAAGTCAAAATGACTCCTTGATCCATGGGTTGCAGAATGGATGGTGTATTAGCAGGTGTATTAGCCAAAGGAGTGCTGATGCAAAATACCAGAAATCTTTTGGCTTTTATAAAGGGTATTTATTTGGGGTAGAAGCTTAGTTACCAGGCCATAAAGCATAAGTTACTTCCCTCACCAAAGTCTCTTGCCATGTCTTGTAGCAAGATGGCTGCTGACATCTTCAAGGGTTCAGCCTCCCCCTTCCTCTGAAAGACTCTGTGGTCCCAGCTTCTTCCAATATCAGCTGTAGGCTAGGATAAGTCTGGTCCTTCTCCCAGGGCTCCTTTCTCTCCGGACTTAGCTGCTTAGGGCTCTGGTCTCTGCAGCTGCAAACTATCAGGAAAATGGCTCATCTCTCTTCCTGGGGCCTGTGCCGTATCTCATGGAGCCTTCTCCGTTTCCTCACGTATCTGCTTCTCTGTGTTCTCTTGTGTGTTTACTTCCTGGGGCTCCAATATTAAAACTCCAGGCTCCTCTGCGGTGCAGTTTTTCTGTGAGTACCTGCCCTCCAAGGGGGTGGGGACTCAATGTTCTACTGACGTGTCCCAGTCAAAGCCTTAATCATTTAATCGAGTAAAAGTGAAACCTCTGAATCCAATATAATCTCAATACGCCCAGAATAGACCAGTTTATAAATATAATCCAATATCTAGTTTTGGAATTCAATATCAAACTGCTACAGCAGGCATGAAAACAACACCTCATTGTACATCTCATTAGAGCTTTTGGGTGACCAGGTGCATTGTCAATGAGCAGTAATATTTTGAAAGGAATCTTTTTCTAAGCAATAGGTCTCAACAGTGGGTGTAAAATATTCAGTAAACCATGCTGTAAACAGATGTGCTGTCATCCCCACGCTTTGTTTTTCCATTATAAAGCACAGGCAGAGTAGATCTAGCATAATTCTTAAGGGTCCTAGGATTTTCAGAATGGTAAATGAGCACTGGCTTCCACTTAAAAGTCACCAGCTATGTTAGCCATTAACAAGAGAGCCTGTCCTGTGAAGCTTTCAAGCCAGACATTGACTTCTCTCTAACTAGGAAAGTCCTAGATGGAACATTCTTCCAATAGAAGGCTGTTTCATCCAGACTGAAAACCTATTGTCCAGTGTAGCCACCTTCAGCAATATCTTAACTAGATCTTCTGCATAACTTGCAGCTTCATCAGCATTTGCTGTTTCACCTTGCACTTCTTTGTTATGGGGATGGCTTCTTAAATCTCATGAACCTCTGCTAGCTTTAGACTTCTTCTGCAGCTTACACACCTCTCGGCCTTCATAATATTGAAGAGTTAAGGCTTGTTCTGGATTAGGTTTTGGCTTGAGGGAATGTTATGACTGGTTTAAGCTTCTATCCAGACCACTCAAACATTGCCCATATCAGCAATAAGGCTGTTTTGCTTTCTTAATCATTTATATGTTCAGTGGATTAGCACTTTTAATTTTCTTCAAGAACTTTTCCTTTGCATTAACAACTTGGCTAACTGGTGCAAGAGAGAAGCTTTTTGGCCTACCTCGGCCTTAGACATGCCTTCCTCACTAAGCTTAATCATTTCTAGCTTTTGATTTGAAGTCAGAGCCATATGACGTGGATGCTTAGAGGCAACTGTAGCATTATTAATTGGTCTAATTCCAATATTGTTGTGTCTCAAGGAGTAGGGAGAGAGATGGGGGAACGGCTGGTCAATGGAACAGTCAGAACACACACAACATTTATCAATTAAGTTAACTGGGCACAGGTCATGGCACCCCAAAACAATTACAATAGTAACATCAAAGATCACTGGTCACCATATGAGATATAATATTGACAAAGTTTGAAATATTACAAGAATTACCAAAATGTGACACAGAGACACGAGTATATGCTCTTGGAAAAACTACACCACTAGACTTGCTCAACACAGGGTTGCCACAAACCTTCAATTTTAAAAAAAGCCACAATTATCTGTAGAGCACAATAAAGTGGAGTGCAGTAAAACAGGGTATGCCTGTATAGTACAGGTTACCAGGTGTCGGGGACAAAGGCAATGGGGAGTTAATCCAAAATGAGTGAAGGGCTTCTGTATGGGGTGAAAGGAAAGTCCTAAAAATGAAAGGTGGTGAGGGTACTGCAACACTGTGAATGTGATTAATCCCACTGAATGGTATCCTTGGGAGTGGTTAGGATGGGAAGATTTAAGTATATGTGCTCCCACAATTAACACCAAAAAAGGACGGGCAACTAAAAGAGATAATGACAAATGCAATACATGATACTGGATGAGATCTAAGAATGGAGGAGAAAAGTCTCAAAAGGACATTAGTAGGACATGAGAAAAAATATTTTAATTATGTGTATTTATAAAAAATATATAAAGCTTATTTATATATATTGGGATTAAATATAGAATTTAACCTTTATATCAATATTAAGTTTTTAAACTTCATAACTGTACCTAAGGTGATTATATAAGTATCTTTGTTAGTAGGAAATGTATATGAAAGTATTATGTGTTCAAGGAGTATGATGTGTACAACCTGCTCTCAAATGTTCAGAAGATAGATGGATAAATAGATGACAGATTGATAGAATGATACTACAAAGGTGGCAAACTGTTAAAATTGGTGGATCTGGATATCTGGAGGGGTGGTGGTATGTTGGAGTTCTCTGTATAGGGTTTATATTTTTGCAACTGTCATTTCAAAATAAAAAGGTAAAAAAAAAAAAAAAAAGCATAGATACAGGCCATTGTACATCAGCATATAACATGCAGAACTGTGTGGGAGAGAGTGTGGTCTACAATGTGAACTATGGTCCATGCTTGGTGGCAAAGCTCCAGGATGTGATTATCCATTGCAGGTGATGAGCCACACTAATGAAAGGTGTTTATGTGGGATGTTATAGGAGGTGTGGGAGGTGGGGAACATGGGAATCCCTGTAAGTTTTGTGTAACATTTATGTAATCTAAGCATCTTTTAAAATATTAAAAAAAAATTTTTTAATTAAAAAAAAAAAAGCATAGAACAAATCAGAACATTCTCTAGTTTAAAACATTTTAAGGGAAAATGCCCTATATGCAATACAAAATGCAAAGAATCTATTTTTTTAAATCTGCTAGCTGTATCTATCTCAACTAACTTAACTTGTTTAACCACAATCACTTTCTCTCTTGACTGCAATACTGCCACAGTTACTCCTTACTGGTAGGCTAACCAGCCTTTCTACCCATTCATCACCAGAGGACAACCTAAATGAGTTTCTAAAAAAGTAAATCTGGGAGCTGATGTGGTCAAGTGGTAGAGCACCTGCCTCCCATATGGGAGGTCCCCGTGCCTACTAAAAAAAAAACCAACTCAGGGATGCCAATGTGGCTCAGTGGTTGAGTGCCAGCTTCCCACATATGAGGTCCAGGGTTCAATCCCCAGCACCAGAACCTCAAAAAAAAAAAAAGTAAATCTGATCCTGCCACACACCTCCATCCACTCCCTCTCCCATTAAAATTATTCAGGGGTTTCCCATTGTTCTTTAGATCGAAAAGATCCTTCAGGAAGCACATTCTGGTTTCTGTTTACCTACAACATCTGCAGACCTTCTTTTAAGAGTCTCAAAAGGCCTCAAGGGGCCTTTGCGCATGCTTTTCTCTCTCTGTCAAATTATTAACTCCTACTCATTTTTCAGACCACTGCTGAAGCTTCACTTCCTCAGAGAGACCTTCTACAACCCCCAGTCCAGGAGAGTTATATATGTGCTTGTAGCTCTATGTCCCTTTTCTCTAAAACCTCTTATAAAAGTCATAATTTTACATGTCATTCTGTGGCTATATGAATGTTCATCTCTGACTACAGTATAAACCATAAGTAAAGAGTGGATTGTTTGATTTACCTTCTATTTAAATGAATAATTTGATAAGCTACTTATCCAAAGTGCCAAATAAAACAAAATATGAGAAAAACAGCATTTCAGTGAATGTTTAATATGTTTATCATTCCTTTCATTATTAGACTGTTAAACACAGATACTAAAAAGAGAGATAAATTTTCTATTACCCTGTCAACTTATTGAATATTACCTATAGAATATATATTTTACATAAGAAAAATGGTTTATCAGTATTCATATAATATAGCTCCAGGTAGGAATAATAGTAATCAACGTTAAGTCCAACTCTATTTTCAGACCAACCATGTGTTTGTCAGAGCATAAATGAAATACTGCCTTCTAATCCCAAAATTTACAGGTAAACATGTTTTTAGAAATAAATATGAAAATGATAAGAACCTAACATAAGTTCTTAAGGCAAACAGCTATGAAACTTAAACAAAAGCCTTAGTTTCTCATCTTCTAGGAAGAGCTTCACAAATCATTTGGAAAATCAGCCTAATAAACCACATTTTCCCCCCATTCTTGAGCCAGCCATTCTTGAGAAATGATCAAGCAGCACCTGTTGTTGAAGATCAAAATAAAGTCTGAACCTAATACTGAAGTCTTGATTCTGGATTAGTTTTCTGACTTGGACTGCTCAGAATTCACTTCCTTCAGAAGCTTCATTAGTGAATTTAAGCGAGTATGTATTAGCATTATCTTCTCTTTGAGCTGGGAAGAGAAATATATAGATATCAGGGCATCTTTAAGCTTAACTCAGTTTGCTGGTATTAAAAATACCATCAGGGGAGCAGATGTGGCTCAAGCCTTTGAGCACCTGCTTCCCACATGGTAGGTCCTGGGTTCAGTTCCCGGTGCCTCCTAAAAACAACAAGCAAACAAATGAACAAACCAACTTAGGGGAGCCGATGTGACCAGTGGTTGAGCACCACCTTCCCACATACAAGGTCCTAGGTTCAATCCCTGGCCCCAGTACCTCAAAAAAAAATTCCCATCAAACTAAAGCTAGTTTGTATCTAGTGATTGGGAACTGGCAATGTCAACACATTTCAGGAAAACATTTGTTCTTTTTCTGAAAGAACTTTATACAACAAACCTAAAGTACAAATGCCCTCAGATATAAAGTTTCATGTGGGGGGAAAAAAAAAAAAAAGCCATTACTGAGCTTCACTGCTTTTTGTCCCCTTCCTTCCTATCACTACCAGGTTTAAACTCCAAAAATTGGGAAGGAATACAAGAATATAGTGGGGTAAGAGAGCTTTGTAGAGACAGAATTATCAATTAATTTTCCCCTCCTTTTCAAAGACAAGTATCTAGCCTTTTTTTTCTATCCTGCCATTTTTTATTTTTCTTTGCACTATTTATCATGGACACTATATAATAGTGAACAACAGATTTACCCTATTCCTTTTAGTGTCTGTGTAGTATTTTATGTATAGGTATATCCTATTTAGCCATTCCCCTTTGATAGGTTATTTCCAGTTACTGGTTTATTTCTTTTTTTTAAATTAGAGAAGGTGGAGGCTTACAGAAAAATCATGCAGAAAATACAGACTTCTCATATAACCTTTTCAAACACACAACTTTCTCTATTACTAACACTTTGCATTAGTGTGGTACCTTTGTTACAATTGATGAAAGAAAATTATTATAATTGCACTATTCACTGTAGTCTAGTTTACATCAGTGTTGTATTCCTGTTTATTTTTATTCTACTAACATATACACAAGTTAAATTTCCTTTTGACCACATTCAAATATATAATTCATTGGTGTTATTCACAATTTTGTGCTACCATCACCACCATACATTACCCCAAACAGAAACTCTGTACCAATTAAGCATTAACTCCCATTCCCTACCCCCACTACTGCCCTGGTTCCATGTTCTAATTTCTGACTCAATGAATTTGCTTACTCTATTTCTTATCAGTCAGATCATACAATAGTTGTCTTTTTGTGTCTCACTTATTTCACTCAACGTGTTTTCAAGTTTCATCTATGTTGCCCCAGTATCAGAACTTCATTCCTTTTTATGCCTAAATAATATTCCATTGTTTGTATATACCACATTTTGTTTATCCATTAATCTGCTGATAGACACCTTGGTTGCATCCATCTTTTGGGAAATGTGAATAATGCCGCTATGGACATCAGTGTAGAAACAGATGTTCAAGTCCCTGCTTGCAATACTTTGGAACATATACCTACAAGTGGGACTATACAATCATATAGTAATTCTATATACTTACCTTTCTGTAGAACTGCTAAACATTTTCTGTCATGGCTGCACCATTTTATATTTCTACAACCAATGAATGAATAAATATTCTTATTTTTCTCAATCCTAACATGTGTTGTTGTTTTTTTTTATAGTAGAGTTGTGAAATGTTATCTTATTGTGGTTTTCATTTGCATTTCCTAATGGCTAATGATGTTAACCATCTTTTCATATGCTTTTTGGCCATTTATATATCTCCTTTGGAGAAATATCTATTCAACCCATTTTTTATTTGGGTTTTTTGTTGCTCATTGTAGAAGGTCTTTTTATATTCTGGATAGTAAATCCTTATTGGATATGTGGTTTTGAAATATTTTCTCTCGTTCTGTAGGGGATTGAACCCAGAACCTCATACATGGGAAGAAAGCGCTTAAACCACTGAGCTACACCCACTCCACTGTAGGTTGCCTTTTTACTTTCGTGAAGACCATTAATGCACAAAAATTTTTTATTTTGATGAAATCACATTTATCTATTTTTTCTCTTGTTGCTTGAGCTTTTGGTGTAAAGTCTAAGAAACCATTGCCTGAACACTAGGTCTTAAAGATGGTTCCCTGTGTTTTCTTCTAGAAATTTTATAGTTTTGGTTCTTATATTGGTCTTTGATCCATTTTGTATTAATTTTTGTATATGATGTGAAGTAGGAAGTCCACTTTCTTTTTTTGGATATGGATATCCAATTTTCCCAGGACCATTTGTTGAAGAGGCTATCTTTCCCAATTGAGTGCACATGGCATCCTTGTCAAAAATCACTTGGCCATAGAGTGACATCATCAACTATACATAAGACATCTACTGGTAAACTCTCCCCTCACAATCAATAAGAGGATAAATTCCACTTGCTTGGAACTTTGGAGGACAATAGAGACCAGAGAATGACTCCACAAATGATGAATAGAAGAAAAAGAAAAGTAATCTCCCAAGATCAGACAGGAGATATTCTTACCAGACATGCCAGTCTAGATACCTCCCCCTCACTCAGTTCCACACAGTTTGGGAGCTGTGCAGAGACAGTACAGCCCAGGTCCCTTCTTCTGTAGATGCAGACTATAGAGCTACTTAGAGAAGCAAGTTAGAACCCCACGCATACCCAGGCACAAGGACCCAAGTACACAGAGACCCGAATACAAGCTGCTGAAGGAGTCCTGCATATAAAAGGGCCCCAGGGAAAGCAGATGTGGCTCAACCAGTTGGGTGCTCACCTACCACATGGGAGGTTCCGGGTTCAGGTCCCGGTGCCTCCTAAAAGAAGACGAGCAGACACCACCCCCACTGCAATGAGCTAGTCACCACCCCTGCCGCAACGAGCAGATGCCACAAGCCAGCAGACACTGCAGCTCGTGGAAAGCAAATGTGGCTCAGGTTATTGGGCACTCGCCTCTCATGTGGGAGGTCCCGGGTTCAGTTCCTCCTGGAGAAGGCGAGCAAACAGTAAGCAGACAGATGAGAGAACCATCTGGAGGGGGGGATAAATAAAGAAAAATAAATAAACCTTGTTTTTTAAAAAAATTTTTTTTTAAAGGGCCCCAGGAACGATGACTGTAGTTGATGGTACAAATATAGGAATGTTTTTTCATGTGTGTCTCTATTATAGGGTGTTGATAGGAGGGTGGTATATAGGAAAAAGTACACCTAATGTATACTATAGACTACTAACAGTAATGCTTTAATATTCTTTCATCAATTATAACAAAGGAACCACACCAATGCTAAGGATCAACAATAGGGAAATATAAAGAATATGGGGTTTTCCTGTTTGGAATATGAATGTACTCTAAAATTGATGGTGATGAATGCATAGCTCTGTAATTAAGCTGAGACCAACTGATTGTACACTTGGGATGGATTGTATGGAGTATGAATATATCTCAATGACACTGCTTTAAAAGGAAAACAAAAACAGACCTTTCTGGACTGGTCCCATCTGGTCCCCAGGTAGGATACATAATGGGCAGAAAAACCTCACAGGAAAAAAAAAAGGGGGGGGAGGGGGAAGGAATGAAGTTCTGGTTCATGCAACAACATGGATTAACCCTGAAGACATTATGCAGAGTGAAATAAAGCTGGACACAAAAGGACAAATATTGTGTGATTTCAGTGATATGAAATAATTAGAATAAGCAGTCATAGAGTGAGAATCTAGAATATAGGTTATCAAGAGCTGTGTTGGAGGTAGGAAATTGGGAGTTAATGCTTAATTTTTATAGAATTCCTATTTAATTTAATTGTTAAGTTTTGGAACGGATGGTGATGATGGTAGTACATTATTGTGAGTGTAATTAACAGCACTGAATTATTTATTTATTTATTTTTTCCCTAAAGATTTTATTTATTTATTCATCTATCCCCCCCTTGCTGCCTGTGCTCACTGGGTCAGCCAACCACGCCGTGCAGGCGGGCCCACCCTCACCAGGAGGCCCCGGGAACGGAACCCGGGGCCTCCCATATGGTAAACGGGAGCCCCACTGATTGAGCCACAGCTGCTTCCCAACAGCACTGAATTATATATGCAACTGTAGTTAGGGGAAATTTTAGGTCATAGATGTTACTAGAGTGAAAATTAAAATATAGGAATGTATAACACAGTGAACGTTATTGTAAATGATGGATTATAGTTAATAGTACAATTATAGGGAGTGGATGTAGCTCAAGTCTTTGAGCACCTTCTTCCCATGTACGACATCCTGGGGTTCGATCCCCGGTACCTACTAAAAACAAAGAAACAAAAAAACCAACTCCCATTGGATAGCGGATGTAGCTCAGTGGTTGAATGCCTGCTTCCTATGTATGAGGTCCTGGGTTCAATCCCAGGACAATTATAAAAATGTTCTTTGAGGAATAATTATAACAAATATACTTTACTAATGCAAGGTGTTAATAATAGAGTAGTATATGGGGAAAAAACATACCCTAATGTAAACTATGAACTGTAGTTAATGTACAATTGTAATATTCTTTCAATTGTAACAAAGGTACCACACTAATGCAAAGTGTTAATAAAGGTGTGGGGGTAGATATGGGGAAGCTGTATTTCTTTTGTGATTTTTCTGAAAACCTTCAACTTCTCTAATTAAAAATAAATTTTTTTTTAATCGATTGGCCATAGATATAAGGAGTATTTCTGAACCCTCATTCTGATTAAATTGGTCTGTCTGTCCTTGTGCTGTCCTTGATTACTGTAGATTTTTTTTTTTTTTTTTTGAGGTACCGGGACTGGGAATTGAACTTGGGACCTCCTATGTGGGAAGCCAGTGCTCAACCACTGAGCTATCAGTTCCCAAGGTGGTTGTTTTATTTGTTTGCTTGTTGTTTGCTTTTGTTTACAGGAGGCACCAGGGATCAAACCTGGGACCTCCCATGTGAGAAGCAGGTACTCAATTGCTTGAGCCACATCTGCTCCCCTGTAAGTTCTAATACTGGAAAGTGTGATTTCTCTGTTCTTTTTCAAGATGGTTTTGACTATTCAGGACCCCTTACCCTTGCACAGAAAATCCTATGGTTGGCTTTTCCACTTCGGCAAAGAGGCTGTTGAAATTTTCATTTGGATTATGTTGAATCAGTTCATCACTTGGGGAAGAACTGACATCTTGACACTATTGTCTTTGAATGTCCTCCCATTTATTAGGTCTTCATTGATTTCTTTTAGGAATGTTTTGTAGTTTTCTGTGTATAAGTCCTTTACATCCTTGGTTAAATTTATTCCTAGATATTTGGTTCTCTCAGTTGCTACGGTAAATACAATTCTGTTCTTGATTTCCATTTTAGATTGTTCATTACTAGTGAATAGAAATTCTATTGTTTTGTGTTGAACATGTAACTCTTCACTTTGGTGAAGTTATTTATTAGCTCTAGTAATTCTGTTGTGGATTTTTTAGGATTTTCCATATATAATGTCATGTCATCTGTAAACAGGGAAAAATTTTACTTCCTTTCAAATTTGGATGCCTTTTATTTATTTTTGCCTAATTGCTTTGGCTAGAATTTACAGTATAATGTTTAATAACAGTGGTGACCAAAAAGCATCCTTGTCTTATTCCTGATCTGAGAAGGAAAGCTTTCAGTCTTTCACCATTGAGCTGTGAATTTTTCATAAATGCCATTTATTATGTTGAGGAAGTTTCCTATTCCTAGTTTTCTTCTAAGTGTTTTTTTGTTTTTGTTTTTAATCAAGGTTGGGTTAATGTCTTTTCTGTGTCAATGAGATGATCATGTGGGTTTTTTCCTTCATCCTATTAATGTGATATATTAGAATAACTGATTTTCTTATATTGAACCACCGAATGCATGCCTTGGATAAATGTCACTTGATCATGGTGTATAATTCTTTTAACATGCTGTTGGATTTGTTTTGCTAGTATTTTGTTAAGGATTTTTACATCCGAATATAAGGGATATTGGTCTGAAATTTTCTTGTTTTCAGTGTCCTGTCTTTCACTGGCTTTGCTATTAGGGTGATGTTGGCCTCATAGATAAGTTAGGGAGTGTTCCCTCTTCAATTTTTTGGAAGAGTTTGGACAGGATTAGTGTTAATTTTCTTGTAATGCTTGGTAAAATTCTCCAATGAAGCCATTGGCTCCTGGGATTTTCTTGGGTGTTTTTTTTTTTTTTTTTTTTTTTTTTAAAGATTTTTATTTATTTATTCATTTATCCCCCCCTTGCTGCTTGCGCTCGCCGGGTCAGCCAACCACGCCGTGCGGGCGGGCCCGCCCTCACCAGGAGGCCCTGGGAACCGAACCCGGGGCCTGTTGGGAGGTTTTTAATCACTGATTCAATCTCTACTTGTTATTGGTCTGTTGAGATCCATTTCTTGAGTCAGTATAGTTTGTGTTTCTAGGAAGTTTTCCATTTCATGTAAGTTATCTAATTTGTTGGCATACAGTTCATAGTATCCTCTTATGATCCTTTTTATTTCTGTGGGGTCATAGCTTTTCATTTGACCTTTTATCTACTTTAATATTCAGCTTCAGATTTTCAAAAATAGTTCTGGTTGTTAAGTTTAAAACATATCTTTGTGGTAATTAGATAATTTTCATGAGTTTGTTCACCTTATAGTATTAAAAACCAAGTCTAGTCAGGTTTCTCCACATACTTTTAACTATGGCTATAAATAAAATTATCATGGAATACAGGATTATGGATAACATAGTCTCCCATTGAAGTCAAACATTAACAACAAAAAAACCCTTTTATTTCTATATTTCATATATATATTTCTGACTTGGTTTGTATAGTACACTAAATCTACTTTTTATGATCAAGCATACAAGAATACCAGAAGTTCACTGGGAAAACTTGCTTAAAATAAACAAATAACTGATATATCTTCCTGAGGGACTGATCTTTTATCATTATAAAAGGTTTTTTTTTTAATTTTTAAAAAAAATTTTTGAGGTACCAGGGGCAGGTATTCAACCCAGGACCTTTTTTTGTGGGAAGCCAGCGCACAGCCACCGAGCCTCATCCGCTCCGATGAGTTGGTTTTTTTTATTTTGCTTGTTGTTTGTTTTTGGTTTTTTTAAGGATGCATCAGGAACTGAACCCAGGACCCTCCCATGTGGGAAGCAGATGCTCAACTGTTTGAGCCACATTCTCTCCCAAAAGGTTTCTTTTTATCTCTAGTAACATTTTTGTTTTAAAGTCTATTTTGTCTAATATTAGTATAGCTATTCCAGTTTTCTTATGCTTATTATTTGCACTATATCTTTTTCCATCCTTTCACTTTCGACCTTTTATATCTTTGAATCTAAGATGTATATCCTATAGACAGAGTATAATTGGATCTTATTTTTCATCCAGTCTGACAATCTCTACCTTTTGATTGGATTGTTTAATCTATTCACATTTACATTGTTGATTTAGTTGGATTTATGTTTGCCATTTTACTTGTTTTCTACGTTTCTCATGTCTTTTTTTTATCCTCTTCCTTCTTTACTACTTTCTTTTGTGTTAAGTGAGCATTTTCTAATATAGCAATTTATTTAAGGACCATGTATGACGTCCTGGGTTCATTCCCCAGTACCTCAAAAAAATAAAAAGAGGTAGTGCACTTTATTTGATGGTTTGTTTTTTTTTTTTGTTTTTTTTTCCTTCTCCATGTGGGCATTTCCAGGTCCCAGCACAGACTCTGGCCTTGGTTTCAGTCTTCTATGCAACAGTGGCTTCTGGCCTCATGCCAGCATCTACCAGAACTGAAAAACCTATGTACTTTTTAATTGGTCAGGTTTATTCTTTCTCTTTCATGTGTTGTTTAGCGTGGCAGATATCTGAGGGCCCAGCATATATATAGCCTCGATTTCTTCCAGAAAGAGTGTCTTCTGGCATAAGAAACTGGGACAAAAAGAACCAGTGCACCTTTTTCTTTTTTTGTTGGTGGTGGTTGTGATGGTTAGTCTAATGTGTCAACTCAGCCAGGTAACTGTGTCCAGGTGTTTGGTCCAGCAAGCACTGGGCTAATTGTAACACAAGAGCATTTATGGACTTTGATCACCAGTGAGTTTACTGCATGGATGGCTGATTACATCTGCATCAATCAGGGAGATTGCATCATCAATGGGTGATGCTTTTATCCAATCAGTTGAATGCCTTAAAAAGGGAAGTGATTTCAACATTCAGGGAGAATTTCCCAGCTCGTCATTGGACAGGCAACTTCTCCCAGAAACTCATCAAGGACCTTTCATCAGACTTTCATTGGAGCCCCTGGTTTGCAGCCTGTCTGCGGAACCTGGACTTGTGCATCCCCACGGTCGCGAGAGACTCTCTTAAAATCTCATATTATTGACAGATGTCTCCTGTTTTTGTTATTTTTTAAAGATTTATTTATTTACTTTATCCATTTTAAACCCCCCCTTCCCCATTTGCTGTTTTATGTCCATTTGATGGGCAATTCTCTGTTTCCTGCCATCTCTTCTCATCCTCCTCCTCCAGTCTTCACCAGGATTAGATCCTGGAGACCTCCGATGTAGAAGAGAGGTTCTTGGTTTTCAGAGCTTTCGGAGCATCTTGTCTTGTCTCTCCCCTGCGTCTCTCTCCTGTTATGTCATCATCTTGCTGCATGGCTCCCGGGGCCTGGTGGCACACCGGTACACAAAGCCTGGCAGCCTATGCACCTTATATATATATATATATTTTTTTTTTTACCGGGAGGTCCCAGGGATCGAACCCAGGTCCCTCCATATGGCAGACGGACACCCAACCATCTGAGCCACATCCAACCCCCAGATATCTCCTGTTGATTCTGTTTCCTGAGAGAATCCTGACTAATACAGTGGTTGTTTTTATTCTTTCACTGTTATGTATTTTTGGATATGGAGGATCCATAAGAGATGAACAGTGGACACTGGCCTAAGTTTTGGCCTCAACAAAAGCAGCTTCTGGCTTCCCACCTGCACATAACAAGAGTGAAAAGACTGTTCACTTCTTCCCCCTTCCCCACCCTAGGTTTATGTGTGTATGTTTTTTTGGTCTATTTGTTGGTATTTTCCTCTTTTTTTCCCTCTTTTCTCTTTCTTTACTTCTTTTCTTTTGCTTCTTATTCATAGGCTTTATTTTGCTTTGTGTTACAAGTTAATGAGGAATGCCCTAAAGGATTTTTGGATTACCACACCATTTGATCACTCCCAAGTTTACTAGTATAAATTACCAAGAGTTGTCTATATTAAAGGAATAAAATAACTATCATGAAACTTTACCTCTGCAATCTTTTCTGATAGAGATACACTGTGAATATCCATCTCAGATGCATTTACTATGGCTTTTGTTTTTAACAGATAGCTAGACAGAAAAAGTAGAGAGAAAATATTAGTATCATACCATAGTTAAGGTTATTATTGAAGTAAATTTGCTCTCTAAAGCAAATATCTGTCAAGTAAATCCTCCCTTCTCAATGATTTTCGAGACTCATGACGTATTTTGTTGGAAAAACAACTTCTCAATTAACATGATGCAAAGACAATCCAAATCATCATTGTCTCTTGTGCCTTATCTTACCCCTTTCCAGCAAGGAATATATAAGACAAAATTATCCCTGGGAAAACTAAAGACAAAAAGCAGGGTCATGCAAATAATCAAGGATGAGTTTTGCACTCTACCAATAGATCCTGTAGCAAATTTAGAATAACTTTAATGGTGGTGTGGCAAATACTGTTGGTTTCCTACCCAGTAGCCATTCCTCACTTTTTTCTTGCTATGAAACCCAGATTTTCCTTACGGCAGCAGCAATCTCAGTCCTAAGATAAATCGTGACTGAGCTAAGCCAATTGTGACGATCTTATTCCTGTCACATGTTTGTTTTCCCAGCCACATAACATAGTTCTGGCCAAAAATAATAAGGAAAATTTTGCTGATTAAAGGAGAACTGTCCTCCTACACACCCCATATCCTTTTCCTTCCTGCTAGGGATGCTACTGTGTAGATGTAATGCTTGTAATTGTAGCATCCATCCTGCAACTAAGTGGAAAAGGCTAAGAGAACTATAGCGATGCTGACCTAGAGACCTGTCATTGTTTTGTCACAAGACTCCTGGAGCTGCCAACCACCCCCACCCATTATTTGTTAAAGCTACTGTTAGTCAGGTTTCCTGTTACCAGCAAATTCATTCTGATAAACACATAGATTTATTATTTTCCCAGACTCATGCTATCTATGCTTTCCAAGTTTCTACTTAAACAAAAAGAATATACTTATCTTTGAGTCCAACTCCTCATTTTAAAGATTAAGAAATTACTGAAAATCCCATAGTGCTTTTCAAATTTATGTTAAAAATTTTTGTTACTAAAAGCTAACTCCCCTAAGTAAAAACTCAATTCTAGCTCTGCTGGGACATTTACTTATACCTTGTTCTAAAAAAGACTTGAGGTTACTAACAGCACCATTTACAGATACTTTATTTTTCCCTCTTTAAACTTAATTTTAAATAGAAATTATATAAGACACTAGAAATTAAAAGTAGAGTATCAATCCATCTCAAGTACAAATTTTCGTATTGGAAATTTGCAATAAGGAACAATAGTATACTTAATGGGGCACTGAACAATCTCATGGTAATGGTTGGGCTTATAGGATTTTCTTGTTTAGTCATCCATAACTCAGCTAGAAAGTTATCTAAGCACATTAAATTTGAAAAAGGAAGCCTTTATGTCTTATGAAAGGAAAATGGGCTTTGAAATTAAGATATGAATTCAAATATCAGTTCTGCCACCTCTTTGAGCCCAGTTTTTTTCTATTAAAGATTTAGGTGAAAAACAAATAAATGGATTAAGTGAGGTAAGCATAATGCCTGGCACAAACTAGGTCATCAATGACTGGTTTTTGTTGTTGTTGCTGTTGTTGTTATCGGTCAACAAAAGAGTTGATGGCTATTTTAGTTTGTTGTAATGAACAAAAAAAAACTTAAATAAAAAGCAGAATTTGTTATGAAGATAAAGAAATATCTCATTTAATTCATGAAAAGGAACAGCCAGTAGGCTACTTTTTCTGACTCTATGAGGCTACAGAGTCATTATTTTTTTACTTTTCTCTTAAACACCTGCTTCATTCTTTTTCTTTGCCAACAAGATTTCTCTGCATTTACATGTGTAGGGTTGAAAATAGCTACCTCAAGCCTAGAGCTTTCACTTCCCAACTTTAACACTAGTACTACCTACCAAATGACCAGTGTCTCTGGGTCCTTATTTCAAATTCGGGGTAAAAAACCTAATTGGATTAGCTTGGATCTGGTATTCATTCTTTTTTTTTTTTTTTTTTTTAAAGATTTTATTTATTTATTCATTTATCCCCCCCTTGCTGCTTGTGCTCGCTGGGTCAGCTAATCACGCCGTGCGGGCGGGCTTGCCTTCACCAGGAGGCCCCGGGAACCGAACCCGGGGCCTCCCATATGGTAAACAGGAGCCCTACTGATTGAGCCACAGCCGCTTCCCTGGTATTCATTCTTGATCCCATCTCTTGGGAATGGTATCGCACATGGTACAAACAAGGTCCCACGCTATGGGAGGGAGACATGGACTGAGCACCATACCAAAAAGGTGTCTACTACAACATTAATTATTTTGCAAAAGCTTACCTTCTGGAAGTTTTTTAAATGAGAAAATATCCTCTGAATTATTCCATGGTTGTATAATGACCATAATGTTATATGGTTATATTTTGGTCACATTTGCATCCTTTTGTGAGAGACAATGTCTGGCATTATTGAGCATTTTCTTTGGTACAAATACTCTGCCTTGTCTAGAGGATCCTTTAACATTTATGACAAAGAATATTTAAAGTCTACTCACCATACCATTTTGTCACTAGAAAGGCAGAAGTGACCTCTCACAGCAGCCAGGGCAGCATGGGTAGAATATAGATGGAAACCAATGGGAATCTCGCAGAAAGTACAGAATAAAAGGTTGTAAGTGCTGGGGAGGAAAAAACAAAAAAAAAAACAATATGAGTAAGGAAGATAATCAGAGAATGACAAAAAACTAACCAGTGTCCAGCAGCATTCCTATCACCTAAGACAGATGAAAAATACTGAAGAAATGTCACATTCAAGAAAGGTCAACTCAGATCCCCTTGTAGATTCTGGCCGCAAAAGCAATCATGGACGTACAACTGTCAATTCAGTACAGAAGAGTAATTTACCCCTGAAAAGCACAAAAACAGGTAAGTGATAAGACTAACGTTTAAACATTTAAAACTACAAATCATCTTATAAATTAGCTACCATTATACCAATTTCCCTTTGAAGAATGAAGAAAATTGAAGATGAAGAAAAAGTAATCAAGTTCTTTGGGAGCTTACTAAAGAATTTATTAATATAACTCAAATCATGGCTTTTCTTTTGTGGATACAACAAAAATTAACTTTAAAAAAACCCAGACTAGAAAAATACAACTAATAGTTTATGGGCTATAGTTAACAGTACTATTATAATATTTTTGCATCAAGGACAACAAAGGTATATCAACGCCAAGGGTCAACAATGGGAAGGTGTAAGAGGAGTAATGAAAAGGTTCTAAAATTGACTCAGGGAATGACAGCACAACTCTGTGATGAAAATGAAAGCCACTGAGTGTACACTGTGGATGGATTTACAAGGCACAGGACCGTACAACACAGTGAATCCCGTGGTAGATGATGGACTGTGGTTAACAGTACAAATATGAGAACATTCTTTCATGAACTATAACAAATGTACAATACTAATACATGGTGTTAATCATAGGGTGGTTTATGGGGAAAATACACCTAATTCAAGCAATGGAAGTTAGCAGTAATATTTGATGTTCTTTCATCAACTGTAACAAACATTCCACAACAATGCAAGGTGCTGTTGGTTGGATGATGTATGGGAATCCTATATGTCATGCATGATTGTTTTGTAAACTCTTAACTTCTTATAATAAAAAAAAAAAATTTTTTTTTTAATTATCCAAACTAAATGCAAAAGAAAAAGAAAAGAAAAGGAATACATTACTCTAGCAAGCCATCCATTTTCTTACCTTTATCCACTGGATGAGAAATCAGAAGATGTTGATTTTAGTTCTGGTTATAGCACTTGGGTAAGTCACTTACCATATTCACTTGTGTATAAGACATATCCAAATATTACAAAGAAATGTTTCAAGAAAAGTTTACGTTTCATTATATATGTACCGAAAGCAATTTTAAAGTGGTTTTATAATTGAAAATTTATTTATATGAAGAGTATACTCTACAGTAAAATTCTATTAATAGAAGAGTATATAAAAATCACCCCACTAAAAAGAATTATATTCTTATCAATGGATAGTAAAAAAAAAGCAATAAAATACATTAAATATATTGGTAAATGAAGAACACCACCACACACACAGTACTGTATTTTTGTGAATAAGGGTAATCAAAACCATGAAAAAGAATAAAGCTGTATTAATTTGAGTTAATTCTTATGTAAGAATTAACTGTATCAGATAAAGCAAGTACCTACAGACAGATATCTCAGTAGATACTGATATATTACACAGAGCAAAATAAATGGAAATTAATCTCTAACGTTAAGCTTATGCATGCAGTATAAAAGAAACATTACATTGAATATTAGTAAACAAGGAAAAGAAAAATTTTAATGAATTCTAATAGTTAAAATTTTTAATGAAGTCTAATAGTTAAACTAATGATATAGGACTGTTTCTGTAGCTTTGGACTCATAGGTTATTGGATAAAAATCCTAATCTGAAATTTTAGTTAGAGGAAAAACCCACACTTTGCCTCTGATCATTTGTGCGGCCTATGGCTCCCTATTTTCGTTAAGAAAATCAGCACATTAGGTAGAATGTCCCTGAGTATCTTTGCTGAGCTGTTTTGAGTTGCCTTGCTTCGCCAGTAGGGGTTAGTATTATCTATCTTGTTGGGCCTTTCATTCTTACACTGGATCACAGACATTAGAGGATTTCAGGGTAGGAAAATGTTTCCCATACACCCAGCAGATACAGCTCTCTGTTTCTCAGTTTCTTTATCTATAAAATGAAGTCAACTACAATAGGAAAAAATACCAAGTGGTTAAAGAGTTGATTTATTGTCTGGGATTTGCTTTAAAATACTTCAGGGGGAAAACTGAGTGTAGATGAAGCAAAATTATCATAATATTGATAATTGCTGAAGCTGGTTAATAGGTGACATGGGGGCTTATTATATAGTTCTACTTTGGGGTATGTTTAAAAATTTCTATAATACAAAGTTTGAAAAAAAAAGAGTAAATCTCCAATTTTTATTGAATACCTATCTTAGCTTACTCTGAAAAGAAGTTTACCAATAATATACTTTTCTTGGGAATTGAGTTGTCTTAAAAAAAAAAAAAATGTTCCTACCTTATATTCTCACCAAAATATTTTACAGATGGAATTATGATTTCAAATATTTCCTTCAAAAAAAAAAAAAAAAAAAGGAGGACAAGGAGTGGGTATGATTACAGATCAAACAAGATTGTTCATGAGCTGGTAACTGTCCTAGTTGAGCGACAGGTACATAAAAGTTTGTTAGACTCTTCTCTCCTCTTTTGGTATATCTGAAAATTTTTCATAGCAATTTTTAAAAAATGTACTTTACTTATAATCAATCTAAGTAAAATTCCATTCAAATATATATTGTTATATACAAGGAGCTATTTTTAAGTGTCAACACACTATAATAATGCCTTCTGAAAGTAGTTCCAAGTAATCCTCTACTAGTAGAATAATCAAATTCTGGTACAAGAAGGAACCTTGGATCTATCTACCTTAGCACTCTGAATCTATGATGCCATCAACTATAAGGCTCATGCCAATTTTAGGATGTTTAAATGTGAATAAAAGTACATGTGGGAAACGGATGTGGCTCAAGAGGTTCGGCATCCATCTGCCATATGGAGAGACTGGGGTTCGATCCCCGGTACCTCCCGGTAAAAAAAAATAAAAAATAAAAAAAAGTACATTTTAGAATTAATCATATAAGGAAGACTGAGATGGATCCTTCATGTGTCTTACTAAGCGGTGAAGTTAGAAAAACCCAGGTCTCCTTCTCCAAAATTTATGTTCCTTCAGCTGCATTAGTAATTATTCTCTTGGTCCATTCTCCTCTGAACTGTCTAGGTCATGAAAATAAACTCTCCTTAAAAAAAGAACTCCAAGGTGTGTTGAGTTGTGCCATTTCATAACCCTCTCCACAAGTCCCATGGCTCTTCTTATTCCACAAATACAGAAATACATGGGACTTTTTTTTCCAGTGTTTTACAAATGATCTAGACCAGCACAGTCCTGTGGGAATATAACGTGAGCCATATATGTGATTTTAAATTTTCTATTATACTTATCTTTTAAAAAGGTAAAGAAATAGGTAAAATTAATTTCAATATTTTTAGCCCAGTATGTTAAAAACACCATTTCAATGTTATCAATAATAAAAATTATTGCTATATTATTCTTTTTTTTTGTACCAAGTCTTTGAAAGCTGATGTGTATTTTGCACTTAGTGCATGTGTCAATTCACAACAGCCACATTTCAAATGCTCAATAGCCACATGTGGTTTTAGCATTAGACAGCACAGGTCTAGATGCACTATCCTCTTCCCTAATAGGAGATTCAGAGACTTCTACCTCTGGTCACAGACTACCCAATTCCCTCCTTTTCTCTCTGTTCCTTTGAGATGGGGAGGGGCTAGTGTAGGGAGTATGTATCTTTCAGTTAGGAAAAAGGGAGTTATGGGTCTAACTCAGTTTGGGAAGTTTATTCAGGCTGCAGAATTCTTCCTGGTTACTGAGTAAACAAGTAAAAATTCCTACACTTTAACCCTAAAACTGAACCAAATTATGGTCAGAATCAAGTGTCTGGCTGCTAAACCCAACACTCAAAACTGAAGAGACCCGTAATACCAAATTCATTGAGTACTTTTTTTTTATTATTTATTTATTTATTTATTTAACCGGGAGGTCCCAGGGATCGAACCCGGGTCCCTCCATATGGGAGACGGATGCCCAACCAGTTGAGCTACATCTGACCCCATTGAGTACTTTATTGTCACTTGTAATACAAGCAAGATGCAAAGCTTACCAGGCAGTGTTTAAATACATAACATTCAACTTATAGTCTCCTGCAGTTTCCCAGGTTACAGACAGAATTAGTCCTATATTGCTTATTACATATTCCATGTTAAATGTAAACTTAAAAAGTCCTAGTTATCTCAAAGGATTTAACTTATTGTAAGTTATTCTCACTATAAACCAAAAGGTTATTTTCTCCTTTTTTCCCAAGTGAACATATCTTTCTTAGCCAAGCTTCACTTGCCCATATCACTACGGAGACGTGGCCATATCAGAAGGTCTTAAAACCTACACACAAATATAACTTTGCCACTTTTTTAATACATCATGTTCGTACAAGCCTCAAACATGTACAAGGCGCATCCTTCAAACATATCGTATGAATGGAATAAACTTTACTTCCAGCGCAAACTCGTAATAATTTTCTCGTAGTGCGTGTCAGTTCCAGGCTCCCCGGTTTCAATGAGGCGGTAACTTGAGACCCATCCGGAATGCCCAGTACGTACCTGCCTTTGAGCGAACCTTCAATGCCAACTAATAAGGGCGCTTCTAAAACGATGTTATTTGTGACTCCTAGAGAGACAAACACAGGTCAGAATCCGTACCTTTACGAACCTTGAAGAGGAAAATCTTCCTCTTAAAGTCAGGCCATAAAATTATGAAAAGACTCCCCCCCCCTGGCAAAGGGGATCATTTCCTTCCAACTCTTCAACGTTTTCTTCCTAGCCAACTCTCCGCCACGCGGTGGAGAAAGCTAGTACATCCTCCCGAGCCCACTTCTGCCTGCCCGGGACGCTGCCCCCCACTCACTGGAGAAGACCACGGCCCCGAGGGACCGCGACAGGTCCCAGGCGAGGTGCACCGAGTCAGCGAGCACGGCGTGGCACTGCGAGCACTGGAACACCGCGCACCTCTCCGGCCGCAACCATGGTGGCAGCCGCAGGAGGGCTAGCGGCTCCTTCGCCCCCGGTCCCGTAGGACCGAGCGGCGAGGACCCCTTCACTACCAGCGTGTCCCACTCCGTGGAAGTCGTAAAAGAAAGTGCGTCAATCGCCTTCTGAGCGCCACTGTCACAAAAGTCGTCCCGTGGCAATTTTGCATAGCGCGACCAAAGTCGCCGCTGCCGGGCCGCCATTTTCCGCAGCCCGCGCCTCAGTTTCGAACAAGCCCCAGGCCCCGCCCCAAGAGGGATTCCTGCGTCCTCATTGGACATCGTGAACCCCGGGCCCTGCCGCGCACTTGTTGCTCGGACACGCCTCACAAGCCCTCCGCGCCTGCGTGTGTTGATGAGCGACTGGGAGGAGTGTGCGTCATTTGGGACGGGCAATCAGCTTTTCTATTGGTCAACGTCAGGAAATTCCGCCTTCGAAACATTTTAAACCAATGGAAATGCAGCATTTTTTATTTAAACTGCCTATAACATTTTGCTTGGTTAACGTCTATAGTGGCGCCAGAGTTTTGAGCGGGGCTGCTGAGAGTGGTGGACTGAGAGTTTGTGTGGTCGCCCGGATTGCAGATCGCGATGACCGTCCCCTCCCTAGAGGAGCTGGACTCCTTCAAGTACAATGACCTGCAGAGCTTGGCCAAGAGTCTGGGCCTCCGGGCCAACCTGAGGGTACGGGACCCGGGGCGCAGGTCGTTGGGCGGGCTGGTTGGATGAGGGGACAAGGGTGGTCGCCAAGGGAAGAGACCGGTCGGGGTCCCCGGGGGATGAGGCAGCACGGTAGATAAGCTCTTTGGTTCACGGGGGCTCCTCTAACTCCGCGAAACAGAAAAGAGATCTTAGTTTTCACCTTATTTTGAAACTAACTTTTCTGGGGCTCACGTAGGTCGCTACTCCAAACAGGTGTGCTTTGGTTTTATTGGGAATTCTCTAAGATGCTTCCAGAGCATCACTTAGGAAATGCGGGGCCAAAAAGCCCAAGGGATGCTGCGTTTAATACTGTTAATTGGTAGGCAGTTGTCGAAAAAATTACCTCGGCTTCTGGAAAACTCGAAACAGTAACACTTCTGTAAATTGTAATAACTGTAATAGCACCCATAATTTTTTTTTTATTCCCTCGCCTTTGTGTGTGTGTGTGTGTTTGCTGTGTACTTTCTGTGTCTGCTTGTCTTCTCTTCAGGAGGCACTGGTAACCAATACTGGGACCTGCGATGTGGGAGAGAGGCACTCAATCGCTTAAGCCATCTCAGCTCCCTAGTTTGTTGTGTCTTTCATTGTCTCTCTTTGTCTCTTTTTTGTTGTTGTTGTTGCCCCAGCTGTCGGCACCGGCCAGCTCGCTTTCACCAAGAGGCCCTGGGAATCAAACCCAGAACCTCCCATTTGGCAGACGGGAGCCCAATTGCTTGAGCCACATCCACTTCCCACCCATTATCTTTTTTTTTTTTTTTTTTTTTACGGGGAGGTACCGGGAATCGAACCCCGTCTCTCCATATGGTAGACGGACGCCGAACCTCTTGAGCCACATCCGTTTCCCAACACCCATTATCTTTTGATACTTTACTTGGAGGCCTGGCAGAAAGAATGACTTTTAAGGGGACCACCCACGGTGAATACATTTTTATACCTGAGCCCTGACATAGTTTGATCGTTCATTTAGTGATCACTATTGTGTGGTGGTGTTCTGTTTCAAAATCGATAAGGTCTTTGACTATGACACTGTAAACTGTCAGGGGAAATGTGGGAATTCAATATGGGATTCGTTTTCTATATCCTAGTTTTTCTACATGATACTAATGAATACTCTGACTTCAAGCTGTGCTTTTTATGCTGATGAATGCCTAAATCAGACATCACAAATGTTTTTTGAATAATTTCTTAAAAAAAAAAAATTAGTGCCCTGTGCTATAATATTTAATGACTCCCCAGTACTTCATGAACAAAAACTTAATAATGTAGCTTAAATTCCTTAGACTTGTTGCAGTTAAATTGGAATCTTTTATTCTCCATTGCATCTAACTGGACTGGTCCCTGAACACCTGGCACTTCTTGAACACCTGGCACATTTGTCTATCTTTGTGCCTTTGTTCATTTTGACTCTTTGGCCTCATTTCCCCCAACCCCCTTGTCTGCATGAATAATGTCCAGTTATCCTTCACAGCCCAACTGAAATGTCATCCCCTACTTGGTGCCTCATCCCTACCTCATTCCTTTAGCCACAGGGCCCACTCCCAGTAATCTGAGGCACCCTCTATGCTTTTTATTTATTTATTTATTTGTAAGAGGTATGGGGGATTGGCCACTGAGCTCCACCTGCTCCACCTTCTGTGCTTTTAAAACAGTTATTTTTTAATCACTCTTTGAGCACTTGGAGGATTTCATCTTCCACTGTGGTTATTTGTGTACATATGTTATGTTCTCTACTAAAAGTTAAATTCCTTGGACAGCAATCTCATCCGTCACCTTGGAAGTCTTTACAGTCCTAAGTGCCAGCATTTAGGAGATGCTGAATAATTATTCAGAATATTTACAACCACTTCTTGGCAGTGCTAGAATAATGCACCAGAGGTTATTTCAGTTGGCAAAAGAGTTATAGTGGAGGCTTCCCTCCTTAGTTCAGAGCTCCAGCAAACATTAAGACCACCTGACGCCTTGGATCTCTGAAATACAGCAGGTTAGATTTTTTACTAAAAGATCTGTCTTGTCCTATCATTGTCTCTTGAGGCCGCTGATCTAGGGTAGCCAATTAACCACCTTTTTTTTTAGAGGTGACATTTTTAGGGAGTTGCTCAGTATTTCTTGACACTACAGGTCTTCATTACACTCTATTTGGAACATAGTAGGTACTGATAAATATTTGTTTGAAAGTTACCATTTCCCAGACAAATTTGACGATCCAAGGTTTTATCAATACCAACTATAAAAAGGTACTTTGAGGCAATTGGGAAAAATTTAACTTGGACTAGGCATTAACTTATATTAAGGTAGTGTTCATTTTGTTGGGTATGATTATGGTATTGAAGTTATGTTTCCTTTTTTAAATAAAGTCCTTATCTGTTAGTGATACATATCAAGTATTTACAGGTGAAATGTTATATCTGGGGTTTCCTGTAAAATACTACAGGAAAACAGGGGAGACTAGAAGAAATTAAGAACAGCAGAATGTTGGTAATTGTTGAAACTGGATGGCTGGTACATAGAGATTCATTGCACTATTCTCTTTACTTTTGTGTATGTTTGAAATTTTGCATAATAAAAAGCCTTAAATTATGTACTATTGGTACAGCCGAGGAGCTCATTAAAACAAGTACCTTTTCAATTCCAAATACGTAATGAAAAATGGAAAAATTGCTCTAAGAAATTTTCAAGATTTGATAAGTAATAAATTAAATTCCACAAATATGACATTAAAAATGTTTTAAAGAAAAAAATATTAGCTCACACTTCTAATGGAGAAGCAAAATGAGGGAGTTGGTTACTGGTATTTATCATGTGGCCACTAGGTCCTTTTCTCTTTTCACTTACGCCCTCACATCCTTCTCACCAGCTTAAATTACAAGGACTAACTCTTTTTGCCACTTCCATGCACCTGCCCTCCCCATAATCATTCGGCAAAATCTCAACCCTGATTAAATCCAGCTATGTACTATGTACCTAAGTAGCAGACCCTGGCTGGAGAAAATCACCTGTATTGATTGAACTTTCATTTAAATTTATGACCCTAATCTTAAAATGGGCATTTGATCCTAGTACACTTCCTTGATAATTGTTAACTTTTCCACTCTCAAGGACAATCATTTCATTACTTCTTGCCTCAAATCGGCTCCCCTCCCTCATTTGATGACTTTTCCTCAAAGGTCATGGAAAACTAGATGCACTCATCCAAGAATTACCTCATCTTTCCACCACTAAATCTTCCCACCAGCCTACACCTGTACATAAGTAATCTGCCTTCCCACCTGTTAGAGTAAAAGATGGGTCCTAAGGACAACCTATTTTTTTTTTTTTTTTTACCGGGAGGTTCCGGGGATCGAACCCGGGCCCCTCCATATGGGAGATGGATGCCCAACCAGTTGAGCTACATCCGACCCCCGACAACCTATTATTCTTTTATGCTAGGGAAACCATTCTCTCTCTCCTCCTCAAATGCTATATTCTTGCAATTAGTTCCTTTCACCTGCACTGATTTCTCCCACTCCACTGGCTCATTCCTGTAATGCATGTAGTCATTTCTTAATGACATCCGTCTTAAAAACAAATAAAAACCTCCACTTGACCCCCATGTCCTCCTCCATCAACTGCCCTATTTCTCTGTTCTTTTCTACTGAAATTACTCTTATTGAGGCCACCATGCCCCATGTCTTATAAAGCTTGTGGTCCATCTCTATGCTTACCCCTGCTTCAGCAGCATTTGGCATGACTGAACACTCCCTTCTGCTCAAAACTCTTCCTTATCTAGACTTTTTTGATATTTAATTTTCTTACAAGCAGCTCCTTCATAGTCTCCTAGTCTTTCTCTGCCAAATCGAATTGTGGAGTATCTTTGGGTTCTTTCCCCGGCCTTCTTTTCTCTAAGTGTGCTCTCTCCCTTGGTGAGCTCATCAATTTTCATAACTTTAAGTTCATCTAATAGCTGCTGACTCCCAAATCCACACGACCAATGGGACCTCTCCCTTGAGCTACTGCCTCGTGTATTTAAGTGCATCTTAACCAGCATGGTCAGTTCAAACCAATTAAGGTCTCTTCCCAAACTCAGTAAATGGTTCAGGCCCACTTTAGATCATCCTTGTTTCTTTTACCACCCCCACTCGTGCATCTTTGTCAGCTCTTCCTCCCATCTGAAATCTGACCACTGGGCATCACCTCCAATACCACAAACCTGGTCCACACCACACTCATCTTTTTTTTTTT
Organism: Tolypeutes matacus; assembly: GCA_026826555.1. Taxonomy (NCBI): domain Eukaryota; kingdom Metazoa; phylum Chordata; class Mammalia; order Cingulata; family Chlamyphoridae; genus Tolypeutes; species Tolypeutes matacus. The sequence goes on along the minus strand of JAKSZT010054394.1, from coordinate 6,874,265 downwards.
TTAAAGATTTTATTTATTTATTCATTTATCCCCCCCTTGCTGCTTGTGCTCACTGGGTCAGCTAACCATGCCGTGCGGGTGGGCTTGCCTTCACCAGGAGGCCCCGGGAACCGAACCCGGGGCCTCCCATATGGTAAACGGGAGCCCTACTGATTGAGCCACAGCCGCTTCCCTACACTCATCTCTTGACCTGCTTCAGTCTCCCTACTGATCTCCCTGCCTCTACTTGTGCCTCACAATACTATTTTCTTGATAGTCAGAGTGATACCTGGAACTTAGAACAAGTCATTCTATTTAATGGCTTCCAATTACTTCCCTCACATCTAAGATAAAATCCATACTTTTCTAAATGTAATGATCCTGATTTAGAAAGAAACAAAGTTAAAATTGGAGACAGGGAAATTTGATATGGGCTAGGTATTAGATGATATTAGGAAATTATTTCTTTTTCTGGGTATGACAATACACTAGAGATTAGTCAGGAGAATATCCCCCTTTTTTTTTAGGAGATGTAGCTGATGCATTTAGGTGTAAAGTACTGATATCTGGAACTTAATTTCAAATGGTTCAGAGAGAAAGCAAATATGATGCAATATTAATGATTGTTGAATCTGGATGGTGGGGAATATGAGTGTTTATTATACTATTTTGATTTTTCTATAGGTTTGAAATTTTTTATAATAAAGTTAGGTAAAAGACAAATCATATACCCAATAAGGGTTTAATATCCAGAATATAGAGAACTCCTACAACTCAATACCAAGAAGACAACCCAATTTAAAATGGGCAAAGACTTGAATAGACATTTCTCAAAAATATATATATAAATGGCCAATAAACATATGAAAAGACATTCCACATCATTAACCAGTAGGGAAATGTAAATTAAAACAAGATACTAGCTCACACCCACTAGGATAGCTATTACTCTTTAAAAAAATGGAAAATTAGAAGTGTTGGCCAGGATGTGGAGTAAGTAGAACCCTCATGCATTGCTGGGACAGTGTAAAATGGTGCAGCCACTGTGAAATATAGTTTGGCAATTTCTCAAAAAGTTAATCATGGAATTACCTTATGACCCAGCAATCCCACTTCTGGATTTATACCTAAAAGAATGGAAAGCAGGTACTCAAACAGATACTTGTATGCCAGTAGTCAGAGCAGCGTTATTCACAAGAGCCAAAAGGGAGAAACAACCTGTGTCCATCGACAGATGAATGGACAAACAAAATGCAGTATATGCATACAATGGGATATTATTCAGCAATATAAAGGAATGAAGTTCTAATACATGCTATGGCATGGATGAACCTTGAAGACATGATGCTAAGTTAAATAAGCCAGACACAAAAGAACAAATATTGTATGGTTCCACTTACATGAAATACTTAGAATAAACGAATTCATAGTCAGGAAGTTGCTTAGAGGCTACCAGGGGCTAGTGGGGAGAGGGAATGGGAAATTATTGTTTAATGGGTACAGAGTTTCTGTTTTGGGCAATGAAGAAGTTTTGGTAATGGATAGTGTTGATGTTACAAAACATAAGTGTAATAAATGCCACTGAATTAGACACTTTAATGGTGAAAATGGCAAATTTTATGGTATATTTTCCACAATAGAGAAAAAAGTTAGGAGGAAAAAATCCCTACTCCTCATGGTGCCTAAAATTTTCTACTTGACCCAGCTCTGGTCAGCCCTCAATTCACCATGCCCCACCCACGCTGGCTGCTTTCTGTCCTTCAAATTCATCAGCCTCTCAGGGCATCTGTGCTTGATGTTCCCTCTGTTTGGAATACCTTTCTCCCTCATCTTCACCTGCTACCTCTTCCCCTCATTCACATCTAAACTCTAATGCCACCTCTGTTTTGAAAGACCTTTACTGACCATCCTAGCTCAGGTAACCTCCCTTTCTGCTCTGGACACCCAGTTTTATTTTGGCTTCGTTGCACTCATAGCACCTGAAATCGTTATCACTTATTTATAGCTTACTTGGTCAATAAGCTTTTTCACCCACTAGAAACTCCTTGAGGGTCATAAACTTTGTGTACTTTGTTCACCACTTTTTCTCTACTGCCTGGAAGAGTGCACAATAAACACTTGTTGGAGGAATGCATGAATATATGCTAATAGCTAACCCAGATGCACCTCCAATTCTCTTGAGCATAAACCCCATACCATTCCGCCTGCTGGATGTCCTCTCCTGGCTCTGCCACAAGTAACTCATTTCACCATTTTGGGGTGTTTGGTGAGGTTTTGATGGTATTAAGAAGGCAGAAGAAGCAAGAATGCCTGAATTCTGTCCTGCCAGTCACCCCCTTTCAAGAGAAGACCATAAGGTAGATTCCAAAAACAAAGTACCACATTATTGCTAGCTGGGATGGTGCCTGATGGCTTGATGTAGAACACTCTGGTAACCTGGGCTGGAGGATGTGGCCTAAGTACAGCCTCTTCTATCGCATAAGACCCAAACAAAATTTCAGGATCTCTACCATTCTCTACTAGACACATGGACAAGTATAAATGGTGTGAAAAGAAGAGCCACGCTGGTCGGAGTGGACACCCTTGATAAGGAAGTCTCTGGCTCTTAATTACATGTTGAGGCTAGGCTGGATAGAAGAAGAGGGAAAGGGAGCCTAATCAATATCCTTGATTAAAACACAGGAAAGCATAACCAATCAGATCAGTGTTTCTCTTTTGGGAACGAATTAAGTAAGGAAGTTTCCCTCATGTGGGAAGAGGAAAGTTGATGCCCCATTGCCCTGTGGCAGACTCTTCAGAGACTGCCCATCATCTGTAGAGTAAATAAAGTTTATACTCTTGAGAGGCTGACAAGGCTTGGCAACATCAGGCCACTGCCCACATTTCCACCTTTCTCACCAAATCTCCAACAGCTCCAGCTACATTAAATACCTTTAGTTCTCCAAACTCCACCCTCATTCTTTTCTTTGCCCATACTATTTTCTCTAACCTTTTCCCTATGTCTAAATCTCTCTGCTTCATCCTTCAGCTCTTAGCTGCTGGAAACATCATTTCTTTTTTTTTTTTAACTTTATTTTGTACATTTAATAATTGAAAACATAAGCAATTAAAAACTAAAAAGTAAACACAGATGAATAAATATATACATTTCTCAATTAAATGTAATGGATACATGTAAATTTTTTTGTTTTGTTTTTTGTTTGTTTTTTTGTTTTTGTGTGTGTGAATCAAACAATATATTACACGATATATTTGGTTCATAGTAATGCATTCATACAGTATTTGTCCTTTTGTATCTGGCTTGCTTCACTCAACATAATGTCCTCCAGATTCATCCATGTTGCCATATGCTTTATGACTTCATTTCTTCTTACAGCTGCATAATATTCCATCGTGTGAATAGACCACAGTTTGTTTATCCATTCATCTGTTGATGGACACCTGGGTGGTTTCCAACTTTTGGCAATGATGAATAATGTGGCTATGAACATCGGTGTGCAGATGTCTGTTCGTGTCACTGCTTTCAGTTCTTCTGGGTAAATACCCAGTAGTGGTATAGCAGGGTCACGTGGCAAGTCTATATTCAACTTCTTTAGGAACTGCCAAACAGTCCTCCATAGTGGTTGTACCATCCTGCATTCCCACCAACAGTGAAGAAGTGTTCCTATCTCTCCACATCCTCTCCAACACTTGTAGTTCTCTGTCTTTTTAATAGTGGCCATTCTGATAGGTGTGAAATGATATCTCATTGTAGTTTTGATTTGTATTTCCCTAATCATGAGTGATGTTGAGCATTTCTTCATGTGTTTTTTTGCCATTTGTATTTCTTCTTTGGAGAAATGTCTATTCAAGTCTTTTGCTCATTTTTTAATTGGGTCATTTGTCTTTTTATTTATTTATTTTTTTTTACCGGGAGGTCTCGGGGATCGAACCCAGGTCCCTCCATATGGGAGACAGACGCCCAACCAGTTGAGCCACATCCTACCCCCATTTGTCTTTTTATTGTTGAGTTGTAAACATCATTTCTTTATCTTCGAACTGGCAGGTCTGATTACCTGCTTGAGTCTCCCCAGTGGTCAAGTTGACATATGTTCTCTGACAATATCCTGAGCGTCCTCATGGTGGCACTTACCCTACTGTATTGTAATTGCCTTGTTCTTTGTCTGCCGTGAAATCCGTGCCAGCACGGACCAATTCTATCTTAATTGTTATATTCTCAGAGCCCACCCAGAGTATATTTGATGAATACAACAATTTGATGAGAAACACACTTAAATGTTCAGAGTATCTTTCTTGTTTATATGATTTTGGCTCTAATGGTAAGACTTTTAACTTTTCTGTAGGCAGACAAGTTGTTAAAAGCCTTGAAAGCCCACCTTAAACAAGATGCAAGAGAAGAAAATGAGAATCGGGTGAGTAACATTTTTCATCATCTGCTAGATAGCAAAACAATCATATTTAGTTATTGAGTGATAAACCAACTTGGTGATGACGTAAGAAATGCTGTTTATTTACCAAAGAGATCATTATTGGTAATAGTGCCAGGGATTGGATCCTTTCATCATAACTATTTGTTTGTTTGTTTTTAAGATTTATTTTATTTATTTATTTCTACCCACCCCCTCGTTGTTTACACTTGCTGTGTCTGTTCATCTTCCTTGTTTCTTTAGGAGGCACCAGGAACTGAACCTGGGACGTCTGATGTGGGAGGAAGGTGCTTAATCACTTGAGCCACCTCCATTCCCTGCTTTGTTGTGTCTCATGTTTTTTTTCTTGTGTCTCTTGTTGTGTTATCTTTTTTTTTTTTTTTTTTTTTTTTTTAAAGATTTTATTTATTTATTCATTTATCTCCTCCCCTTGCTGCTTGTGCTCGCTGGGTCAGCTAACCACGCCGTGCGGGCAGACTTGCCTTCACCAGGAGGCCCCGGGAACCGAACCCGGGGCCTCCCATATGGTAAACGGGAGCCCTACTGATTGAGCCACATCTGCTTCCCTTGTTGTGTTATCTTGTTGTGTCAGCTTGCTGCGCCTGCCCATCATGCCAGCTTGCTATCTTCTTTGAGAGGCACTGGAAACTGAACCATGGATCTCCCATGTGGTAGACGGGAGCTCAGTCGCTTGAGCCACATCCTCTTCCCATAACTATTTGTTTTGAATGGCAAAACTCCCTTGCCAAAATGCAAAAGTTAATTACTAATTGCCACATTTTACAAGATATAGCATATGAGTAGGAAGGGAACTGGATTTGAATTTGTAAAGACCCATATTAAGTACTAGCTCTGTCATTTTTTTCTGTGTGACCTTGGAACTCAAACTCCTTTTTCTCTTTTTAAAAATGGGAATAATATCTGCTCTGTTGACTCCATTCTTATGAGAATCAAATGAAATAGGGACTATGTGTTGGGGTCCCTAGTTCTATGATTCACTAGGAAGACTCTCTGGACTATGGCTATGATTTATGACAGCAAAATCAGCAAAGGGAAAAGGCACATGGGGCGAAGTCTGAAGGAAGCTAAGTACAAATTTATAAAAGTCCTCTGCTGGTGGAGGCACATAGAACGTGCTTAATGCCTCGGCAACTGGGTTGTGACAACACATGTGAAATGTTATCTTACCAGGGAAGCTTGTTAAGAGACTCAGGGCCTAGGGTTTTTACTGGAGACTGGTCATTTAGGCACCTGCCTAGCACATACAAAATTCAGAGTCTCAGAAGGAAGGCAAGTGTTCAGAGTAAGCTACATTGTTTATACAGTACAAACGGTTTTGGCACAATGAACCACTCTTATCAGTTAGGATGGGGGGAACCCTCCAGAAATCCAGGTTCCCAGATGTCAGCCAAGGGCCAACCTTGTAAACAGACCTTTCAAACGATGGCAGGTAGGCCTGCTATGTTAACTCTTTTCTGTACAGACTCTGAAAGTGATTTGTGTTAAACCCACTGCTGATGTGAGGTGTTGTCATCGCTGCTTCAGAGCTACCTACCCCAAAGATTTTTGAGAAGGCATGGCACATAAATGGATCAGTAAATGCATTAGGGCCAGGGTTCTTAAAATAGAGGAAATGTTGAAAGGTCTTAAGGAACTGGACCCTGGGAAGCATCTGTTATATTTCTGGAAATGAAGGTAAATATAAACATGAACTGGAAATCATCTTCTCTATTTTTATAGTCTCTAACTTTCTGTATCCCAAGTTATAAATATTTTGAAATTTTCAATATTCCAAATTCTGTTTTTTGAACCCAGGACCTCATACATGGGAAGCAGGTGCTCAACCACTGAGCTAAATCCACTCTCCAGTGAGAGCCGGTTTTTTCGTTTGTTTGTTTGTTTGTTTTTAGCAGGTATGGGGGATCAAACCTGGGACCTTATACCCAAATTCTTTTTTTTTTTTTTTTTTTTTTTTTACCGGGAGGTCCCGGGTATCGAACCCGGGTCCCTCCATATGGGAGACGGACGCCCAACCAGTTGAGCCACATCCGACCCCGCCCAAATTCTTTTTGATCCATGTTTTAATTAATTTAAAATGGACAACAGAAAAAGAATTAACTTTGAATTCCAGCTTTAAAATTTTCTGCATCAACTACATCATTATCCATCTGTTTTGTTTTGTTTTGTTTTGTTTTGTTTTGTTTTTAGTAACTTAAGGATACATGACTAAATTGTAGTGCCATCTAAAATCAAAATTTTACTTTGGGGTAGTAATTGTTAGACCAAATAAAAAATGATCTTGTCATATTTCATCAAATTCAGCATCTCAGGGGCCATTTAGCTTTGAAAAAAATAGTCACAGGAGCAGGAGAATAATCAAAATTCAGTTGGAAATAAGATTCCTAAGTGGTGACTCTATTAATAGTGAGCTTAGATTGAGATAGACAACTCTTGGGTAAATCAAAGAGAGTTTATTTGTCTAAAGATACAGAACAAGGCAGCACTACCTGAATATCTGGTAGAGCAACCTTATTCATGTTACCAAGGACAGACAGAAGTGTAAGCTTCCAGACCCCCAGCATGATCACTAGACAGTACAAAGCTGTGGATTACATTCGAGTGAGTGAGGGTGATATCGGACCTTCTGGAAGCCTAATTCTCCCACTGTAGATCCAGTCTTATGAGTCTGATCCAGGGATGTGAGCCTGGCAGCTGTGTCTGGCTATGTCCTAGGGACATCCTCTTCTCAACCAGGTATGCCTCTTCAGGCTGACATTTAGACAAGTATGTTACAGGGGACATCACAGTACATTCAGGAATGAACATGGTCTTCCCTGGTCACTGTCAGACTAACATACCTTATTAAGGTACCTGGGATTAAAATAAAGCACCTCCCGGGGGAGCCGATGTGGCTCAGTGGTTGAGTGCCAGCTTCCCATATAGGAAGTCCTGGGTTCATTTCCCAGTCCCCAGCACCTCAAAAAAAAAAAAAAAAGCACCTCTGGGAGTCTGCAAACAGGTCTTTAGACCAGTTACAGGACCTGCCGTGGCACTGTACTAATAAGGGTGGGGCCAGAGGGTGCTAAATATTACTTAAAACAATATAACCACCAGAAACAAAGCAAGCTTTTCCATTATAGTTTCTAGGTAAATAACATGCTCAAGAAGGTCTTCCTCATACTCATGATATTATAAGTTTTCACCTATTTTTTTTTTTTTTTTTTTAGTGCTTTTTTTTTTTAAGCAATTTTATTGAGACATATTCACATACCACACAATCCATCTAAAGTGTATATTCAGTGGTTCTCGGCATAGTCAAGTTCTGGTGCTTTTCATAGTTTTACTTTTACATTTAAACTTAACCCATCCAGACTTCTTTTTTTTTTTTAAACTTTTTATTTTGAAATACTTTCAAACTTAGAGGATGTTTACAAAAATAATACAAATCCCTTACAGAGAACTCCAATATGCCCCTATCCCCCCAAATACCCAGATCCACCAATTTTAACATTCTGGCACATTTGCAGTATCATTCTTTCTATCTCTTCATCAGCCTATCCATCTGTCTCTCTATTAGTCCATTTTCTGAACACTTGGATGTAGTTGTATCATCATGCTCCTGGAACACTTAATACTGCCATGTACATTTCCTGAGAACTAGGATATTCACTTTTGAAACTACCTTAAGAATAGTTATCAAGTTCAAGACTATAGCTTACCATCTAAATTCCAATTTTTTCAGGTCCCAAAAATGTCCTTTTGGGCCTTTTCTTCTTCATTATTAGATCCCATCCAGGATTACATATTGAATTTAATGGTTGTCTCTTGAGTTGCTCATTCTTTTTTTTTAATTATGGGAAATATATTCAACATAAACTTCATCCAGATTTTATTTTGGTGTGAGAGAACAATCAAATTTCATTGCTCCCCGCTAAAAATATAAAACATGGTTAACTAGTTTCTCAGCATCATGTATTAAATAATGAATCCAACTTTCCCCATTAATACAAAATACAACCATTATCATATTATGATTACTTATATACATAGATCTGTTTTATATATTCTGATACATATACCATACTGTTCTGATATTGTAGCATTTTACTTTTAGTTCATAGTAGTGCAAATCCCATTCTCACTTTACTCCTTTACCTTGACTTTGGGCAAATTACTTTGGACTCTAAACCTCAGTTTCCCCATCTGTAAACTGAGGATAATATTAATACCTGTTTCATATGCTTTGAGGAATAAATGAGATCATCCATGTAAGTATTTAGTCCAGTAAATGTATTTTAGCTTTAATTAGTATTAACTTATAGTGTAGTGCCTGGGACATAGTGTGTATTCAATATAAATTAGTAATTAATGCACTTTTAATAATTTGTCTATTCAATCTCACTAAGATAACTTGGAATATCTAATTTATTAGTTAATATTATTAAATGTGATTGTTTTTTTTTAATGTTCTATAATTCTTGTCCTTGCCTATAGTTTAGGATGAGTGGTTTTTTTGTTTGTTTGTTTTAAAGACTTATTTACTTTTATCATTTTTACACCCTCCCCTCCCCACCCACCCCCCATTTTTGTTGTTTTTGTTGTTTTTGTGTCCATTCACTGGGCAACTCTCTGTGTCTGTTTCTTGCCTTCTCTTCTCATCCTTCTCCTGTCTTCACCAGGATTTGATCCTGGGAACCTCCAATGTGAGAGAGAGGTGTCCTACTGCCTGCGCCACCTTAGTTCCTGGTTTTTCAGGGTGTCTCATCTTGGCTCTCCCTTGTGTCATTCTCCTGTTACGTCATCATCTTGCTATGTGGCTCAGTGGGGCCTGATGGCGCACCCATGCGCAGAGCCTGGGGGGCTCACCCATTGTGGGGCCTGATGGCACACCCGCTCACGGGGCCTAGCAGCCCGCGCACCTTCTATATTTTTTATTTTTACGTGGAGGTCCACGGGGATCGAACCTAGGTCCCACCATATGGGAGTTGGACACCCAACCATTTGAGCCACATCCAGCCCCAAGAGTGTTTTAATATTATCTTTTATATATATAAAAATGTTTATATTTTGGTTTAACTTCTTTTTTTTTTTTTTATTGTGGGTAAAAATCAAAATTTTCACAATACATACCAATATTTGTAAAATGATATATAAATATATATGCATATATGTGCATTTGCTTACAAAAATGTTTATATATATATATATATATAATTTTTGTCGTTTGTATATTTTTTTTTAATTTTACCGGGAGGTCCCGGGAATCGAACCCAGGTCCCTCCATATGGCAGACGGACGCCCAACCATTTGAGCCACATCCGCCCCCTCTAAATATATATATATATATATTTTTAAAGATTTTATTTATTTATTCATTTATCCTCCCCCTGCTGCTTGTGCTCGCTGGGTCAGCCAACCACGCCGCGCGGGCGGGCCTGCCCTCACCAGGAGGCCCCGGGAACCGAACCCGGGGCCTCCCATATGGTAAACGGGAGCCCTACTGATTGAGCCATAGCCGCTTCCCTCTAAATATATTTTAAGAGGTGCTTAGATTACCCAAAATATTACACGGAACCCACTGGGATTCCCATGTTGCCCACCTCCCATACCTCCCACCACATCCCACACAAACATCTCCCACAAGTGTGGCCCACCACCCTCAATGGACTTACACATCCTGGGGCCTTGCCACCAACCATAGACCACAGTTCACATCGTAGACCACCCTCTCTCCCACACAGTTCTGAGTAATGTGTGCTGATTTAAAATGGCCTACATCCGTTGCCACAACGGTACTCAGGACAACCTCCAAATCCCAAAGAAGCCCCTGTATTTCAACTGCTCGTCCCCTCCCTACCCCAAAAGTGTCAAGTGGCCACTGGTTCCACCTCATTATTATAATTTCTTCCATTGCTAGAATCACCATATGTGTACAACAGAATACCATCAAGTCCACTCTAGTCCATAGTTCTTCCCCCAATCCTGAGAAGGCATAAGATATGGCTTGTTAATGTCTCTCTTTACAGAGTGAAAGTCAGACTTCTGCATCCTCCTGTGATGAGACTGAGATGCAGATTAGCACTCAGGAACAAATGGAAAGGAAGACAGTTAGCCGTGCCAGCAAAACCTGGAGGGGGCGCCGCCAGACATTTCAAGGGCACCCCGCCCCCAAGGTGTGAGCCAAGTGTGCAAACTGCAAATAGGCCACCCCTTATGTCAAAATTGGTATATTATTGGGAGTTTTCTTTTTAAATTCCCTTGTGATATCAAGTAGCTGTAAATGAGAAGTGACTTTTGATAAAAATATTCAGATGATCTTCACAACCATCAACATAGTCATTCATATAGATTGATGGTTTTTCACTTTGTTTGGGCCCCAGACCCTTCTCCTCTCCACAGGAAAAAAACACCTGGACTCACAGTTAAAAATTTGTAGTTGTTTTCATGATTCCTAGATCCCAGCTTAAGAACCTCGGATGTTGATTATTTAGAAACAAAAAGAATAAACTGTTGACCCTTCCTCTGACCTACATCTCTCCACCCCCACTAAAAAAAGGGGGGGAACACCTAATAATTTAGGTAAAAACTTTTTAAAAATTATTTTTAAGTCACTAGTTGGCTGCTTACAATATCAGCAAACTGTGTGTACTGGGTTTACCAGGTGAAGCTGGTCTATGGGGGTAAGTTGTCTAGTGTGCAGAAGGCCCCATTCCCAGTGTGGCCCCCAACCCTTGCCATCCATGGTGGTGGTCGTCACACATAGCAAGCTGCATGCACCCAGGGTTCAGTTCCAGGCAGCTCCCCCTTTCATCTCCATGCTGCAGGCCCTTCAGAGGCAAGCCCCATGTCTCCCTAAGATTTGGAACACTCTGTGTGCTGTAAGAGCACAGCCTGTGATGGTGCTACTCACCACCACACCCCCAGGGCCTGGCCCTGGGGAAGCACTCGATATATATTTGTTCAATAAATGAAGGTTCTTTAAGTATTCGTAAGTGAGTGCAGTAAATAAGAAGGAAAAAGATCCCAACATTGAATGTGATTTTTTTTCTCTCTCTCCTTCCTAACTCGTGCCATGCCTGGCTATCACCCTGTACTTAGTCCTTCAGTGGTGTGGCCATGTGGTTGGTCAGAGGTGTCTCTCACTGCAAGTACACTCTGATTTGATACTTCAACTTTATCCCTTCATTCAAATGTTACTTTTTTTCTTTTTTTTCTTTTTTTTACCGGGAGGTCCCGGAGATCGAGCCCAGGTCCCTCCATATGGGATATGGGAGATGGACGCCCAACCATTTGAGCCACATCCATCCCTGTTAAATGTTACTTTTACAAGACACAGTCTTAATTTCTTTATTTTCTAGCTTCATATGGTCCATTGGTCATTAGGCTATCTAGGTATCTGATTAGTATTAATCTGTCATGTCTAAGACAACTGATCTTGCCATCTCTGTTATGCCTTTCAGCATGTCCTCTTCCCAAATTTGACATTGTCATGACACTTAGTGAAACAGAGAACCAAATCTATCCTTTAAATATCTCATTCTCATACCTTTGCTCTGTTAATTCCTTTTCCCCCACCCCCACCTCAGTTTTTGATACTTCTCTTTTGAAGATAGAAATTACTTCTTATGCACCATTTAAATCATTTATTTCTCTTTAAATTTTGTAGCAGGATCATTCAGAGTTGAAAATAAGTGATCCCACTGAATTTCAGAATCAAGAGCAGCAGAAAAACCAGAATCTCAAAATGGTTGCAGAAGCTCCTTCTCCAGATGAGAGCCAAGGAGATGAGAATGCAGTTTCTGTGGAAAAAAGTAAAATAAATGGTATGCCAAGTATCTTTATTAAAAAAAAACCCACTCACTTATTTCATAGTAAATTGCCTCATTGTTGATCAAGATAGAGGAATGTGAAAAATGATCATGATAAGCAGGGAAAAATACCAAACCTTAGATGCACCATGTTGTAAAAAGCAAAAACAAAACACGAGTAGTGAAGGGAGCGGATGTGGCTTAAGCATTTGAGTGCCTGCTTCCCACATGGGAGGTCCCAGTTTCGGTTCCTAGTGCCTCCTAAAAAACAACAAAAAAAAGAAAAACAACAAACGAAAAAAACAACTCAGGAGCCAGTGTGGTTCAGTGGTTGAGTGCTGGCTTCCTACATATGAGGTCCCGGGTTCAATCCCTGGCCCTGGTACCTCAAAAAAAAAAAAAAAAGTCCTTGGGGAGCGGATGTAGCTCAAATGGTTTGGTGCCTGCTTCCAGTACCTCCTAAAAACAAACAAACAAAAAAAAACACCTCAATCCTGATTTCATCGAAGATGACACAATTGATTGCAAGAAGCACCATTATATTATATTCCAATTAAACTGCCAATTTAACTATAGCACACCAAATATTGTAAGAGGCATCCTTATTTCAGATATTTTAAAGTGTGAAAAAGTCTTAGAATCCCTGAAATAGTATTGTTCTCATTACAAATAAGAGAACCAAAGCACAGAAAAAAAACAAAAACAACAAGCAAACAAAAAACAACTCAGGGGAGCCGAAGTCGCTCAGTGATTGGGCACCGGCTTCCCACACAGGAGGTCAGGGATTCAGTCCCCAGCCCCAGTATCTCAAATAAAAAAAAAAAGTTGGTGAAGAGAAGAGGATCAGAAGAAAAATGCCCAAAAGCTAATAGTAATTCTTAGGCTGGTGGGATTATGTGACTTTTGTCATACTAATTATAACAATGACATGTTTGTTGTTAAAATTCTGAAAAACGTTTTGAAAACATTGTATTTCTATAACTCCTATATAGAATATGATTTTTGCCTGCTTGAAGCATACTAGCTAAATTTATAGCTCTGTGTTCTTTACGTACCATTTCTAACCTGCCCCACCCTATCACAGAGCCTAGCACCTGAAAATGCTCTGTGTTAACTTCTAGGAATTTCTTAATGGGAAGTTTTAAAATCCTTCATTTTTTCTGTATCTGCAGATTTTGGTAATGAAGATTCAAAGTTACCCTCACAAAGAAAGAAGTCTCTCTACCCAAATGGTTTTTCCAAACCTGGAAGAAATAAAAAAACTGGAAACACTACTCCAAGTAAGTTTTGTATACAAAGAACCAAAAAGTGACATTGACCTGCGAGATTCAGGACGCTGCTGGCAAGGCAGGGCAGCTCAGCAGCTAGAGCTCAGGCACTGGAATTGGGGCTTGCATCCTGAATGTCTTATTTTCTAGCTTTGAGACCTTGGGCAACTTACTTATCCTTGATAAACCCACTTCCTCTGTGAAAAGTAGAAGTGATTATACTACCAATCTCATCAGGTTTATATATATAAATTGAGACTTTTTTTTTCCCCACCATGGATTACCTAGCACAGTAACTGACATTTACCAGGTATTCAATAAATATCTGATAAAATATTGTCTATAAAGCATTTGGCACAATGCCTACCTTGTAATAAGTTCCCAGTAATCTAAGGGACTCCAATTCTGGATATGTAATTCTTCTCTCTCATATCACTAGAACATTGCTTGGCACATAGAATATTGCTTGAGTGTTAGGAAATTCTAGTTCTTAGAATGCATGTTAGAAAGTCAATAAATGTTTATATGACTAATTAAAATAGCACAGAGCAAGGATAGGCAAACTGCTGCCTGCCTTGGCCTGTTTGTATAGCCCTTGAGCTAAGAATAGATTTTACATCTTTAAAGAATTGTTTAAAAAAAAGATGATGATAAGACAGAGACCATGTGTGGCCACAAAGCCTAAAATATTTACTATCTAGCCCTTCTCAGGAAAAGTTTGCCTATCCCTGGCATACAGCTTTCTAAGCACTATGAAATATCAAATTTATGATGAATTGCAAAGGCCATTTGATTAACTGGTTAGGGGAGAGTACAAATCTGTCATTTCTTTCTACTTCTGGACTAAACCACGAAGTCATTTAGCAGTGAAATGGACCATGGGGTGGTGGTGAATGTTTGATGGTCCAAAACATGAATATGCCTTATCCTTCAGTTCCCAAAAATTAAATGTTTTGAAATTAAAGTTTTACCAAAGATGACGTTGAAGTTGAATATCAGGGATGCAGAGATGACAATAAGTGTGTTAGCAGAAATAAACAAGATGAAAAAATGGATTTTGTCTCATTAATTTTCATATTTGTGTGCAATATTCTAGACTTTAAGAAGCTTCATGAGGCCCGTTTTAAAGAAATGGAGTCCATTGATCAATATATTGAGAGAAAAAAGAAACATTTTGAGGAACACAATTCATCTAATGAACTGAAGGTATGCCGATGAAGTTATGTTCTTAACAGGACTAAACTATTTTATTTTAATGTTGAAACTTTTTTTCATTCTACTGATGGAATTGATTTGTTTGCATTTAACATATCTTTATTGTATTGAAATTGCTTTCCCCCACTGAGAGTTTTCAAAGAGAATTTTCATCTCCAGGTAAAACAGTGAATTCTCACTATGAAGAAATAATTCCAAAGGGGCAATAAGCTATTCTGTTTTCCATATTCATACCTTTTTCCTATCACTTGTGGAGGATGAACTGACTTTATGGCAGAAGCCATCTTCTTTCCCTGGCCTCTACCTAAAGGAGAAGGGCATGATTAACAGTGGCTAATTTAAAGGCTTCCTGTGGCAACTGAGCTCCCTGGGTGGCCTTCAGTCCAGGTCCTGCCAGACTCAAGGCTCCTTTGAGTAAGAGAAGGTGATGGAATCAACCCTGAGGTTATATCGGCAGAGTATAAAGTTGATAGCCTCCTAGAAAGTTGACATTATTGCCTTCAGTGGTTTCTGGTGGTAAAGGGGTGCCAACTAGATAAGTAGGAAACATTTATTTCAGAATTAAGTAATATAGTAAATAATATATAACAACCTACCTATTTATAAAAAAGAATTTGAGGCAGTTTATGGAATAAAACACAACATAAAACGGTATAAAGTCAATTTAAAAGGGGCAGGAAATGAGCACTGTTAATAGGTACATTGTCTATTACTGTCAGCTAAGTCAGTTGAGTTTTGAGTTTTCTGACAACTAGGGCCAATAGGGAAACCCACTTGGTGATAAGTTTAAATAATTAAAAAAGAAAAGGCACATAAGGCCCTGGTGAGAAGGTCCATGGTGAAAAGCTTAGTCTTGGGTAATAAATATTCATTTGAACAGTATTTCTAAAACTACTTGTTACCACAATTGAAGACACTGTTAAACAACAACAAAGCCAAGTCATAGCATTAAATGTCGTCTTGGCTTTGTATCCATCTAGCAATGTGGATGGAGAATCCAGAGAAGCCAGATACTCATCATGAACAGAATAAGATTTTCCTTTTCATCGTTTTGTGTGTGTGTGGGGGGGGGTTGTGGGGAGGTACTGGGGATTGACCATGGACCTCGTACATGGGAAGCAGGTACTCAACCACTGCCCACTCCCCTTTCTCTCTCTCTTTTTTTTTTTTTTTTAAGATTTATTTTATTTATTTATTTCTCCCCCTCCCCCCTTGTTGTTTTGCACTTGCTGTCTGCTCTCTGTGTCTATTCGTTGTGTGCTCTCTGTATCTGCTCGTCTTCTTTTTTTTTTTTTTCATTTTATTTATTTATTCATTTATCCCCCCCTTGCTGCTTGTGCTCACTGGGTCAGCTAACCACACCGTGCGGGCGGGCTTGCCTTCACCAGGAGGCCCCGGGAACCGAACCCGGGGCCTCCCATATGGTAAACGGGAGTCCTACTGATTGAGCCACAGCCGCTTCCCTCTGTTCGTCTTCTTATTAGAAAGTACCAGGAACGGAAGCCGGGACCTCCTGTGTGGGAGAGAGGCACCCAATCGCTTAAGTCACTTCCACTCCCTACTAGTTGTGTCTCTCATTTGTGTTTCACCGTTGTGTCTCCTTGTTGTGTCATCTCATTGCGTCATGTTGTTGGGTCACCTCGCTGTCTTGCTCATCTTCTTTAGGAGGTACCAGGAACGAAAACCAGGACCTCCCATGTGGTAGGCGAGTGCCGAACTGCTTGAGCCACATCTGCTCCCCTCCCCATTCTCTTTTGTCTTCTTTTTTTTTTTTTTAAATAGGGCTTTCTTAAATATTAGCAAGGGCCAAGTATCACTAAATTCGCAGTTGAATACTTGGAAAAGAGGCTGAAGCCAGTACTTGATACAAAGTAGACACACAGGTTTTTTTGTTTTTTTTTTTGTTTTTTTCTTCATTTTACCGGGAGGTCCCAGGGATCAAACCCAGGTCATCCATGTGGGAGATGGACGCCCAACCATTTGAGCCACATCCGCCCCCACAGTTTCTTTTTCTGCATAGGTGTGAGCTAGCTGCAAAAACACCTGGAAGCAGGCCACTCATCTTTCTTACCATGAACCTGGGTCTATTAAGTATTTGATCAAGATTCACGATTTCTATACTACATAATGTGGATGAGTTAATTTTTCAGGTAAAAGTTTTAGGGCAGACCAACTTCCTCAGTCATAATCCTGAATATAGCCCTTGATGGCTCATCTTACTAATTAGTGTAACTCCAGCCTGATAGCCTCATCTGAATGAGTTTAGCTGTAAAATACCCACCTACACCCCTTGCAGCTGTTGAAAGTATTGGCCTATCAGATGGGTCATTTGGAATGATCTATTTGGAGACTGGAGAATAAGAAATGACTATGGTGACTTCACCATAGCTGATATTATGTTGTTCTTGACAGTTAACATGTTTTGGGTTTGGTCACTTGGATGGTGATGGACAATAGGAAGTGAGCATGGATCCTATAGAGAATCCTCCTGGCCATGAACCAACCTCTCCTTGACTTTCATGATGAGAAGAAGGAGACCTGTTTCATCCAGTTGCCAAATTGCTCTTCAAAAAGATCAGAAAATTTGTGCTTCAGGATGACTGTTTTTGCCAACAGAAGGAATTGCCAGATTTTTAAATCTTTGACAATACAATATGAAAAAAAAATTCACTTGAATTAGCATTTCCCTGATTGTTAGAGAGGTTGAACAATTTCATGTTATAAATGGCTTTTTTTGTGTGAATTTGCTTTATCTTGACTTTTGCCCATCTTTCTTATTTATGAGACATTTACCTATATTAATGACATATAGTATATGTTACAAATACTTTTCCACAGTTTATCTTTTAACCATATTAATGGAATAGTACTGCTGGAGTTAGCAGTGTTAAGGGTCTACCTGGCAAAAATGTTAGGAAGGTATTCAGTTCAAGTCAAGTCATTGTTACATTCTAAGTGGCTCAAATAAAATCATAGACCAATGGTCCTGATACCAAGTAGCCTGTGAGGGGACACAGGGTATCAAGTGGGAACTTTGGGGGAACAAAAAAAGGGAAGCACAATAGATGTGATTAAATGTGGTTTCCTTAATAATCTAACCCAGGTCTTGGCTTATAGTAAAGATTTGTATTTACTGAGTATTTTGGTTTTAAATTATGTCTCAGATGGTAGAATCTCTTCTGCTCATGTGCCCAAATGATAAAACTAACAATTCCCTTGTTGCTTGTATTTCATAGGATATAATTAGAATATAACATCTTTTGGCTTTACAATGTCAATTTCAATAGTCCTATCTCTGTTGTCAGTTTAATGAAGTTACATTTCTTCTGCTTGCAACAGATCTTAGGCTAATGATAGTAAAATATTTAATTACTCTTTGTTTGACAATATTTTTTTTTAAATGGTAACCTAAGTGGAACCCTGCAGAGCAATTTCAGAAGAGTACTTCCTTCCTTCCTTCCTTCCTTCTTTGACTTTCCTCCCACCTTTTTTATCTTTAGTTTTGCTTTGCTTTGGGAACTTTAAAATACCATAGCACAGAGGGGGACAGATGTGGCTCAAATGGTTGGGCGTTCATTTCCCATATGGAGGAACCTGGGTTCTATCCCTGGGACCTCCCAGTAAAAGAAAAAAAAATACTATTACTTCTGGGGATAGGGGATAGAAATTATTTGTAGATTCCATATACTAATTATATAACAGTTTTTTTCTAAGTTTGTATTTAATAAACTGCTTATCATGCTCTCAAAAGTACCATTTTTCCAAGTGGGTGTAGTTCAGTGGTTAAACGCCTGCTTTGCATATATGATGTCCCAGGTTTGATCCCTGGTACTTCCTAAAAAAAAAAAACAACGAAAAAACCAACTCTTACTGGGGAGCAGGTGTAGCTCAGTGGTTGAGCACCTGCTTCCCATATATGAGGTCCTAGGTTCAATCCCCGGTATCGCCTAAAAAAAAAAAAAAAAGTACCATTTTTCCAAGAGAATCTATTTATTCTTCCAAAATAGTTGCCCATCTGGTGAGAGGATACTGTTCTGCCCCATCTTTTCTTTAGTTAGAAAATGCCTGGGTATATATGACAACTAGAAAAGACTTCCTTGTAAAATATTACTCAATACAACCAGAAGTTACTCTTTACATCAGAATCACCATAGCAACATGCAGGCACAACCGCACAACCGGACATGGTGTAGAATAGAATGAGGTGGTGGGGAAAGGGGGCGGGAGTGGAGTGGACTTGAAAGGTGGAATTAAAAGTGGGTCGGAGGGTCGGATGTGGCTCAACTGGTTGGGCGTCAGCCTCCCATATGGAGGGACTGGGGTTCGATCCCTGGGACCTCCCGTTTAAAAAAAAAAAAAAAAAGTGGGTCGGAAACGAGGAGAGGAAGGAGAGCTCTCTTCTACCCTTTGCCAAGGAGAAAATACTGCATGAAAGGCCAATATTTTAAAATGGTGCTTTTTCCCCCTTCTTCAGAAGCAGCCCCTTAATAAGGGAGTGCTAGTGACTCCAGTTCCTCTCCGAGAAAGGCCCTCTGTGGCGTACACGCCCATCAGCCAGCGGCGCTCGCACCGTCGGTCTCAGGGCACTGCAGGTCCGAGCATCTTGCGTCCAAAGCGGTCAGTCAAGCCCTCTACTCTCTCGGCAACAAAAATGAATGTCAGGTAAAGAAATTGCTCCAAAATATAATCAGGGGCAAGATTTCAAAGCTTTAGTGTTTCTAATGCATTACAAGTGGACTACATCGAATATGTTTTTATGCTGGTGAAAAAGAGAAATCAGAACAGAGAGAAAGATCAGTAGTGAACAGTTTTTTATCAGCTCTGATTTTTTTTGCTTTTAAATTTGTGTTTTGTTTTCTTGGTTTTCCTAACCTCCCTAAGCCTACATTTGATTAATAAGAAAAGATAGAAAATAAGATATATACAGATATTCTTCATTTTATTAGTTTAATATATACCTACAAAGATGTATAAAAAGGAATTTTTCCATTGACTTAAATACAAACCTGAAGTTAAATTCCTACAGAAAATCTCTCAATGCAGTGGACTGAAAAGTTTACTAACCAAAGTACCAATTTTATAACCCATTGGGCCCTACAGCGTCATAGCTCCCTCATGTCCTATGGATCCCTTCTGTTTTCTTTGCTTGTGCCTTTCCTGATATCAACTATGACTATCCCCACAGATGAAGATCTTCAGGCTCCTTTCTTCTAATATTCCAAATTTTATCCTCTCCTTTTTAAAGGCATTTTTTTTTTTTTTTTTTTAAAGATTTTATTTATTTATTCATTTATCCCCCCCTTGCTGCTTGTGCTCGCTGGGTCAGCTAACCACGCCGTGCCGGCGGGCTTGCCCTCACCAGGAGATCCCGGGAACCGAACCCGGGGCCTCCCATATGGCAAATGGGAGCCCTACTGATTGAGCCACAGCCGCTTCCCTAAAGGCATTTGAACCATGTAGTAGAGCTGGCACATGGGTGACACTTCTTTAGCACCTGCAATCATGTAACATCATTTTGAAAATTTTAAAATGGCCCTAAGTTTGGAATCCTGTTGAGTTGGCTTAGAATATGAAGTACCTGTAATTGGCAAAACTGATTTTATGTAATGCTATTTGAGAATACCAGGGTCAAGAGGTTAGTCCTTGCTTCACTGCAGACTGGACAGAGCAGACTGGACTTCACAGGACCTCCTAACACATCTAACTTTTGTTAACACTATTGCAGTCTTGGGTGATAATTTGAGGGCATTGGTTCAGGATCATCATCAAGTCTTTAGTTATAAATCCAGAAGTTCCTTCTGTTAACCCACCACCACCAACCCAGTATATATTTATAGTTGTCGTTACAGGATTTTCACTGACTCTAAGACACCATTAATAGAGGACACACCAGTATTTTATGAACCACTAAGAAAAATCTATGCCAATTAACTGTGGCATGCTACCAATTGTAAAACATCCCAGTTTCAGAGGTGTTGAAATGTAAAAAAATTATGCATCAGAGAATCAATGAAATACATTTAAGGGAATTTTCCATATGTAGAGAATGAGCTTGTTAGGTGTTCTGGTCAAATGAATTCCATTCTTCTGGGACGGTATAAGATCTGTTCCCATCGGTTCTGGCATAGCTGACTTGCCATCATCAGGAGGAGGAGGAGAAAGAAGGGGAACTCCTCAGAGTGCCTCCTGAATGGTAAATTGAAGCAGGCAGCCATCTCCCTCAAGCTCTGCCTTCTACAGCCAAGGCAAGGAGAACAAAAAACACCACCTATATTTCACAGATAATGAAGGTTGATAAATGATTTGCTTTAGCATTGGTGTTGAAGAACATGACTAGTCTACAAAAGAGGCTTGTCCATCTAGCAAGAATTTATTGAGGTCCTTCCACTGCTTGGTGATGGTCAAGTGGTTTTGTTAATAAGCATGACACAGATTACTCAAAACAACTACTCATGTCTTGTACTCTACTGTCCTGTTTAGGTTTTCAGCTGCCACTAAAGATAATGAGCATAAACGCTCACTGACCAAGACTCCAGCCAGGAAGTCTCCCCATGTGATCACATCTGGGAGTACCCCAAAAGGCCAGGCTGTACTCGGGCCACACAAGCTAACAAACACCAAGGGTGATTTGGCTGCTGGTAAAAAACTTCACATTCCTCAAATGTCATGTGTCTTTCTGAAATTATTAAGTGTATCTGCTGCTTTAAAGTATCTCCATATCTACCAAAGCAAAATTTCACTGTGGCATATTTTTCATTTTATACTGGTGAGGGAAATGTCAGAAATAAAAGCATGAAACAGAAATCAGCCTGAGGCATCCCTCCTGTCCCAAAGCAGTACTAAGATGGCAACCCTCCCTGAAGAGCACTCAGCCCCTTCCAGGAACGGGGCCCAGAAGGATCACAAGTACGTTCCAGCCGCTGAATGGTCTTGCAGAACTCTGAAATAACAGAACCTCAGACCACAGAGTTCATGGAGTAATTGCTATACTAATTAGTAAGATTGTGAAAAAAAAAAAAAAAAAATTTTGTGCAAGCCAGAATAAGCCCTATAGGTCCACTTCTAGACATGCTGTCAACTTGATCATCACTTACAATGCCCAGGTGGATTTCAAAAGAATAATGCAATAGCAGTGTGAAGGCTTGAAACAATGTAAGCAATGGGTGGAGAACTGTATTAGAGCTCACTATGTGGAGATTCTCCTGAGAGACCTGTTGAACTATTCTCAATTGGTTGAATAATTAGCATGGAGACTCCTGAGGATTTCTTCATGCCTTGAAGACCTCAGTTAAAGATTTACTAGTGAGACTGACAGCTCAACTTCAAGAAAAATCCTAGGGGTGGGAATAGTAACTGTATGCTTCCTTCTCTAAATGACCTTCCTTGTCCACACCCCACCCCTCACCTTATCTGTATCAGCAATAAAGGGTTCCAGGTAACATTCCAAATCATGCTGTAATATTGGGAACAAGGGGCCTAGGCAGGGGGTGGTGCTAAATAATGGCTCCTTGCCTCACCTAAGATATGACTGTGTCATTTTACAGGGAGCTGGGAGTCATTTTACAGCGGCCACCTACGTTATGAGAAAGGGCTCAGTCATACAGATAAGGGTATGAGATCAAGACTAAACTTTTACCACGTCCTGAGCCTTCTCCTTAAAGTAATTCACAGGTGTGCTCAGTTAGGATAAGATCACTTTTTCCCTCAATTATCAGTCACATACAGATTTTACATAAGCAAAATCAAACTATAATTTTTTTTCCTGTGATTTGCTTCATTTACTCAGAATATCTTGAAAACTATTCGTATTGATCAATAACTATAGTTCATTTCATTCTCATTGTATTTTTCAGTGGTATGAATATATTTCAGTTTATCCATTTTACTGCTCATGGACATGTGGGTTATCACAAATTTGAAATGAAAGTCTTATTACTATAAATAGTGTAGCTAAGAACATTCTTGAACATGTCTCTTGTACGTGTCAAGAGTTTCTCTAAACCCAGGAATGGAACTGCTGGATTGTAGGTACACAGGCATTTAGCTGTACCAGTTAAATTGTACCAATTTGTGCTCCCACCAGCTGCGTACCACAGCCCCACTGGGTCCACTCCCTGCCTACACTTGATTTAGATACAATGGAATACCTTAAGCACAGGGTTTTTCTTTTGTTTTGTTTAATTAGGTAGTCCTGGATTCTGCTAAGTATTGGCGAGTGTTAACATTTGGCACTGAACTGGGTGCAACAGAGTGGCTTCCCTGTGAGTGAAAAGGCTTATAAAATGTACCAGATTGGGAGTGGATGAGGCTCAACCGGTTGAGCTCCCACCTCCCACATGGGAGGTCCCGGGTTTGGTTCTTGGTGCCTCCTGAAAAAACAGAAACAAGCAAAAGCAAGACAAACAAAACGACCAACTCAGGGGAGCCAATGTGGCTCAATAGTTGAGCGCTGACTTCCTACATACAAGGTCCCAGGTTCAATCCCTGACCCCCGGTACCTTTAAAAAAAAAAAAAAAAGTGCCAGATAGTTAGTGCCCAACTCTAGCAAAAATGACTTACTAGATTACACCATCCTGGTATATTTTTAACTTTATGGTACAAAAATTCATATTCTTATAGGGGGTATGGGAAAAAATATGCCAAATGTTACACTATGGATCATAGTGGTAATAGTCTGATGATATTATTTCAAATCTATAACAAATGTTCCACAACAATGTGGTATGTTGGTGAAGGGGTGTTGTTTGGGAATTCTACAGATGTACATGATTGTTTTGTAAGTTTACAACTTCTATAATAAAAATATATTTTTCAAAATTCATATTCTTAAACGATATTAGCCTTTATTAATCACCTAAGCCATGAATATTTTTATCTGTATATGTAACTAGCTTCCTTGTAGGCTTTATACCTATTTGTGTGAAGGAACTATTACTATTAATATATATATATATAAGAAAGAAGTATCTAATGTCAGGGAAACAACCTGAAAAAATGACCCAGTTATTTCCTGAAACAGGATACTAAACTCCCAGCTGATCCTAGGAAATGTCTCAACATTTCAGAATATTTGGGAAGCCCCTAACAGGGAAAATAAAACTGTGGCTAGATTTTCCTTAGTTATGGATTTCTTCCCTTTTCTCATTCCCTTTTAAGCCCACAACTGTTTCAGACTGTTTGTATAGATTATATTTTTAAGACTAAGAAGTGATACATTGATAAAAATGTATCCAGAATAGGTCTTTTATCTCTAATTATGGCCTTGGGTTTGTCTGTATTTTCAGTCATTACCCCACTCAAGTTGACGGCTAAGACAGTGCAGACTCCAGTCTCCAATAAGAAACCAGAGTTTGACCTCAAAGCAAGCTTGTCTCGTCCCCTCAACTATGAGCCACACAAAGGTATGTGGGATGTTTCAACGTACAGGGCATGCAAGACACTTTAGGTTAAACAATTCTGCACTGAAGATGTGAAACAGTTCCAGTAACTCAGTGGAAGCCGTACCTAAAATTCCTTCCCCTGCCCCTGCATCAACACGGACCCACGATTCAAAAGACTGTTGCTTAGAGAAATGAGTAGTAAAGGATTATTTCACTTTTATTTTTATTAATTGAAGACAGAACTTCTAACCAACAAAATCAATACAGCTTCAGCCAGAATCAAGAAACTGAAATATTAGCCTGTGCAACCTAAACTCTTTTGGGTAAATGAATGCTTTCTTTACAGCTTTCAAAGAATTCCAGGTTGAGAATCACCAGTCCAACCACCTGGGACATTTTTGGCTAGCTGTCACTCTTGGGCATATATTAAAGTGAACTTATATTCATTTAAAATATCAATAACTAATGTAGTTTATCTTAAAGTGCTTCTGGAATTACTTTAAAACAAAAAATTTCCCCAAAGAATCATGTTTATGTAATCGTGTTTCTTCCTTAAATTACTAATGCTAATGAACCATCAATTTGAGTTATTTAGAGGTAAGAGTCAGCTAAACTCTGATAAAAGAGAAGTCCCTACTTATCACCCAATTCCACTAATTCTCCCCAAGTCTTTCCCATCTGTGCACAATGACACACCTCTGTCCATCTCACTGTTCAAAGTTCTTGATGCCTCACTCTCAGACCCCACATCCAGTTATCAGCTAGACCTTTCAACTCCACCTTTGACACAGATCTTTAATCTGACCACTTTTCACCCATCCACTGTGGCCCCTTTTGCTTCAGGTCACCATCATCTCTTACCTGGACTTCTAGAATAGCTTCTTTGTCCCTGTCTATAACAATTTAAAAATAAGTCAAGAGAGGAGAAAAGTCTCAAAGGGTCATTATTGGGACATATGAAGAAATTGGAATGTAAACTGTAAGCTTGATATCAAGGTTAAATATCTTGATCTTGATAACTGCAATTAAGGTGGCTACATGAGTGAATATCCTGGTTCTTAGGAAGTGTACATGGCAGTACTGAGTGTCACAGAGCATGTTATATACAACCTACACTCTGTGTTCAGAAAATGGATTGATAAATAAACGGACAGATAGAAAACTATGCAAATGTGGCAAAATGTTAAAATTAGTGGATCTGGGGGGGGACATGAATAGGAGTATATTAGAGTTCTCTGTATGGGGTTTATATTACTTTTATAACTGTCCTGTAAGTTTAAAGGTATTCCAAAATAAAAAGTTAAAAGGAAAAAGAGCACTTGACTGCATTGTTCAGAACCTCCAAAGATTTCCCATCTCTCCCCTCATCTCATCGCCTCCTCCCTTCCCTGTGTTCTGTCCATGGTGGTGGTTCAGCTCCTCAGCACACGGAGCTCGTTCTGACCTCAGGGTCTTTGAACTGGCTAGCCCCTCTGTCCACCTGAAGGACTCTACCCGGAGAACTTTGCATGGCCTGCTCTCCCCTTGAATTGGAGCATTCACTCCATTGTCACCACCTCAGAGGCATTCCCTCCCCTCCTTGCCTCCCCGAGTCACTCTATCTCATTATCCTGTTTTACATCTCTTCATAGCTCTTAGCACCACATAACACTGTTCAGTGAGTATTATCTGTCTCCACCCCTGGAACATGTGTCTAAGAGGGCAAGGATTTTTGCCTTTGGTTCACTGCTATGTCCCCAGCACCTAGAACAGTGCCTGTTGTACACCAGGTGCTCAGTATTACATGAATGTCCACCACTCATTTCTTCTTGTGACTTTAGAAAACCTGGATTAGTATAATCTAAGCATCTTTTAAAATATATATGAAAAAAAGTAATAATAAAAAGATATATATAGGGAAGCGGCTGTGGCTCAATCAGTAGGACTCCCGTTTACCATATGGGAGGCCCCGGGTTCGGTTCCAGGGGCCTCCTGGTGAAGGAAAGCCCGCCCGCACGGTGTGGTTAACTGACCCAGCAAGCACAAGCAGCAAGGGGGGGATAAATGAATAAATAAATAAAATCTTAAAAAAAAAAAGAATATATATATACACACACACACACACACACACATATGACAGAAAACATTAAAAAATAAAAAAAAGAAAACCTGCATTAGAGCTTCATCTGTACTTATTATTTTTATATCCTGGACAAGTCACTTAGTTCCTCCCACTGTATGGAAGGGAAAGTAAATAAGTACTAATAATTTCAGAGATTACTGAAAGAATCATCTGATAGGATGAGTAGAAATTCCTTTTTATAAAATGGGAAACACTTCATGGTCATCACTGGTTACTTGGTTGTGATGTTTGAGGTTTTTTTAATGTGCTATGTAATTCGATTTTGTGTTAAGATTTTTTTCTGTGACTTTCCAAGGATTTAAAAATAGTCATTTTTATTTTTAGAGGAAAAAATGCAATTTACAACTGTGGAATTAAAATAAATAGGATATACAGTCAAATATCTATAAAAATCAAGTAAAAAGGTTGATAGCAAGCAGGTAGCCACAGACAAACAGAATGAAATTGGGAACATAAATACAAGAATCTTCTTAAATCTGTCTTTGTCTCTGTCCTAAACTAGGAAAGCTGAAACCATGGGGGCAGTCTAAAGAAAATAATTCTCTAAATGATCATATAAGCAGAGTTAGCCTCCACAAGAAGACTTACAAACAACCTCGTCTCCAAACCAGGTAAGTGCCTAACTTTCCAATTGCGTAATTATTTTAAATTTGAAAGACTGTATATAAAAGCAGACCCTCTGAGGGTGTTTTACAAGAGGTTAAAAGTGGAATCAGGGAAGCGGATGTGGCTCAATCAGTAGGGCTCCCGTTTACCATGTGGGAGGCCCCGGGTTCGGTTCCTGGGGCCTCCTGGTGAAGGCAAGCCGACCCACACGGCGCGGTGAGCTGACGCAGCAGGACGACCCAGCAAGGGGAGACAAACAGACACAGAAAAACGCACAGCAAATGGACACAGCAAGCACAAGCAGCAAGGGGGGGATAAATGAATAAATAAATAAAATCTTTTAAAAAAAAAAAAAAAAAGTGGAATCACCTCTAGGACTTGCTAAAATTACATGTGCATAGTCCCCACGGCAATGGATTCTGAATCAGTAGGTTTAGGGTGGACCCAAACATCTGCATTGTTTCTAGAACTCCACGGGTGCCCAGAAGAGGACCCAGATTCTTGCATGACCTATATCCCCAATATATGCGTGTTGGTATCCCTCTAAACACCATCACTTAAGTACCCAGGGTGCATATGTACATAGGCAGAGTCAATTCCTTACTCCCAAGGAAACCAGATGTACTTTAAGGCATCAAGCCCTATACTGGGAAAGACTCAGAGATGGGCCTTTGAGTCTTCCTAATTCAGCATGAAAAACCAGGTTAAAGCCAGTGCTCACCATGGGCTGCAGTTGGTCCTGGTTGAGTCCAGATAGCCTGCGTGGAACCCTCCTGACATGAAGTGGCCTGCCATTTGACTCTTGCCTATACCCAGCTGCCACCGAGGCCCGCTATTAATTTTATTTATTAGATAGTTAACATGATCGTGGGCTTATTTTTCGGTTTGGTTTGGTTTGGTTTTTGCCTTGAACCCCCCAGAAAAACATAATAGCTTAAAAGTCAATGGGGGGGGAAAGTCAGTAGATTGCTGGCTCTAGTTCTAACACTTTCACTAGATGACTGTGATTTTGAGATTCATCTTTGACTTCCAGGGATAGAGATTTCTCATTTAAGATATCTTGGTTCCAATTCCATGCTCGATATTAAAATGCTGAATTAACATAAAAAGGAAATTCCAATTTCTAGCCTTTTAACACAGCAGTGACTTACAGGGGTGGCTTCCAGCTTCTAGAACCTACTATGATAGAGTATAGTGTCCTGTAAAAGTCTTATACACAAGTGTGCTGGATGTCATTTAAGTTTTGAAATTAGTCCGATAATACATGCTTTAAAGTGTGATTCACGCTTCTCCAGAGTCTAATGTGTGACCTGTCCTTCCTAGGGAAGAGCAGCGGAAGAAGCACGAGCAAGAACGGAAGGAGAAGAAAGCAAAAGTTTTGGGAGCTCGAAGGGGCCTTCTTGGGGCTGCAGATTAATGATGTTTAACATCCTGTAAATACTCTTTTATTCTGAACTTTTCCTTTTGTAAATATTTTTATACTCTCCTTCCCACTTGTGTTAAACTTTGTCTGCTCCAAACTTTGTTTATATGTGGTGTCTATGGGCTCTTCACCTGCTGCATCTCTGAAAACACATTATCACCTTAAAGCTGACAAATTCTTCTTTGAAATGGTCTTTACTTAAGTCCCTATACACCTCAGTTTTCTAATGAAATCTATCCTATAGATTCTTGACCTAGATTTTTTTAATGTCAAGGTCCCTCTGCTGGGTCTAATATTAACAGAATGCAAAACCTAATTATAACACAAGCTTCAGTAGAAATTTAAAAATCAATAACAAGTTAAGAATAGGGGAAGCTGGGCTAGAAAGGCTACCTCTTCATCAACTAATCTAGAGATTCTGGTAATCTTAATGAAACTGTGAGCTATATGGTTTGGTTATGGCATCAATATTTTGCCTATGTGAAAATGTAGTGTTTTGTTTAAGCTTATGAGAACCTTAATTCAGATCACTTCACGAAATTGCTCTCAGTCACTCATTATATTCTTAAAGTAAAACTCTATAGCTTGTTCTAGCCTTGTTTATTTAAAATAAAGGATTCAGGGCCATATAAAATTAGAGAATTTCTGCTTTAAGGATTACTATGCTCTGTCAAACTAGCTTCTTATTCACTTTATGGAAAAGACTAGAGTTGCTTAGCATCATATTCATGTTTATTGCACCTAAGTGGATCTTCTAAGTTTTGTAGTGCTTATGACTTTCATAAATAAAAATTTTTTCTCATTTTGGTAGATTCATTCTTTGTAAACTTAATAGCCTTCCAAAAGTTGATCATACAACTCAACAATAAAAGGGCAAGCAATCCAATTTAAAAATGGGCAAAAGACTTAGGCATTTTTCCAAAGAGGATATACAAATGGCCAAAAGCACATGAAAAAATTCTCATCATCACTAGCTATTAGGGAAATGCAAGTCAAAACTACATTGGGATACCATTTCACACCTTATAGAATGGCCACTATTTTAAAAAAAAAAATTTTTTTTTTACAAGCACTGGAGAGGATGTAGAGAAACAGGAACACTCCTTCACTGTTGGAGGCAATGTAGAATGCTGCAGCCTCTGTGGAAGACAGTTTGGCAGTACTTCAAGAAGCTGAATATAGAACTGCCGTGTGATCCAGCCGTCCTGTTACTAGGAATATATTCAGAAGAACTGAAAGCAAAACACGAACTGACATTTGCACACCAATGTTCACAGCAGCATTATTCACAATTGCTAAAATACGGAACCAGTGTCCATCAACTAATAAATGGATAAAATGTGGTATACGCATACAAGGGAATACTATTCAACTGTAAGAAGAAATGAAATCATGGGAAATGGCTGTGGCTCAAGTGATTAGGCTCCCATCTACCATATGGGAGGTCCAGGGTTCAATTCCCAGGGCCTCCTGGTGAAAGGCAAGCTAGCCCACGCAGAGTGCTGGCCCGTGCCGGAGTGCTGGCCTGCATGGAGAGTGGTCACAGCAAGATGACACAATAAAAAGAGAAACAGAGGAGAGACAATAAGAGATGGCAGCAGGCCAGGGAGCTGAGTTGGCGAAAGAGATTGAGTGCCTCTCTCCCATTCCAGAACGTCCCGGGATCAGTTCCCCGGTGCTGCCAAAGTAGACAAGCAGACACAGAAGAACACACAGAAAGCAGAGAGTGAGCACAAAACAATGGGGGGGGGGGGCAGGGGTGGAGAGAGAAATAAATAAATGAATAAATCTTTTTTAAAAAATTAGAATTTGGTATAGCTTGAAAAAAAGAAATGAAATCAGGTTGCATATGACAACATGGATGAACCTAGAAGATATTATGTTGAGTGAAATAAGCCAGACACAAAAGGACAAATATTGTATGGTCTCAATAATATGAACTAAAAATGATGGCCTTTTCCCTCGTTGCACCCTGAGAGAAAGATGGGTCATCAGCACCTCTACTGGAGCCATCCACGAAAATTCGGCCAGGGTTCCCGCTCTTGCCGTGTCTGTTCAAACCGACATGGTCTAATCCGGAAATATGGTCTCAATATGTGCCGCCAGTGTTTCTGTCAGTATGCGAAGGATATAGGCTTCATCAAGTTGGACTAATCTTCCTTGAATGGAGTGTCCAGGACATCTACCAGACTAAAACAATGCTAGTTCTTTGTATATAAAATAAAACTAAAAAAACTAAAAAAATAAAAAAATAAAAAAATAAAAATAAAAATGATGAGTAAACTTATGGAGGGAAACTCTAGAGTACAGTTACTACATAAAATGTGGGTTGAGAATGGGAGCTGATGCTTTATGTAGCATTATTAATATGGTTGATTATAAAAGTGGGGAAATAAGTTGACAGTAACACCTTATAGTGAATATATCACTGCTGATTTATAAATGTGATTGTGGCTGAAAGGAGTAGTCTGGATATAAATGTCAATTGAAAGGAAAATAGAAAATAATCTAGGGATTGTATAACTGATTTCAGTGGTGGATGAAGAGTGTTGTTAATAATTAAATATAAGAATGCTCTCTAACAAAGCGCTAAGAATATGGTGATACATGGGAAAATTACAACTAATGTAACTCATGGACAATAGTTAACAGTAATATTGTAACGTTTTGCAGCAATGGCAAGAAGATATTATTTCAATACTAAAGGACAACAGTACAGGTTTAAGGGGTTATGAGATTTTTCCTTTTGAAGTAATAAAAATATTCTGAAGTTGAGGTGATGACAACACAATTCTGTGATGAAACTGAGAGCCACTGAGTGTACACTTTGAATGGATTGTACAAAGCATGGGACTGTATAACAGAATCCAGTGGTGGATGATGGTCTGTGGTTAACAGAACAAAGATGAGAATGTTCTCTTATGAACAATAACAAATATATAATACTAATATATGGTGTTACTAATTGGGTAGATTCGGGGTGGAAATACACCAAGATATGGGCTATAGTTAGTAGTCATTTTTTTTAAACAATTTATTGAAGTATATGATTCCTACATGAACATACATAAACTATGAGTGTTCAGTAAACATCGTGAACTTACAAAACAAACATGCATAACATACAGGGCTCCCACACATCACCTCCCCCTCCCCACAAACACCCTGCATTGTTGTGAAACATTTGTTAACAAATCATGAAAGAGCATCGTCAAAGTATTACTACCAACTATAGTCCGTATCTTCCTCCCCATACATTTTTTAAAGGATTTATTTACTTATTTACTTTTATCCATTTTTACCCCTTCACTGTTTTTGCTGTTTGTGTCCATTCGCTGAGCGACTCTATATCCGTTTCCTGCCCTCCCTTCTCATCCTTCTCCTCCTGTCTTCACTGGGTTTCAATCCTCGGAACCTCCAATGTGGGAGAAAGGCGTCCTACCACCTGCACCACCTTAGTTCCTGGTTTTTCCACGCATATCATCTTGGCTCTCCTCTGTGTCACTCTCCTGTTATGTCATCATCTTGCATGGCTTGCAGGGCCTGGCGTCTCACCCGTGCCCAGGGCCTGGTGGCCCATGCACTTTCTATATTTTCCTTTTTTTTAATTTTTACCAGGAGGTCCTGGGGATCGAACCCAGATCCCTCCATATGGGAGTCAGACACCCAACCACCCAAGCCACATCCGTCCCCCTGCTATATATCTCTTAAGGTTGACCAAAGATACCCAAAGTTACAGTCTTTTCCCATACAGGATGGTCATATAATAAATCAGGCTTAGTTCATCACCAGCATTCCAAAAACCAGACCTAGGGAGAAAAACTAGGTCTGGGGACACATGCATGGTTGCTAATATAGTGAATGTTTAGCCTACCCTGATTATCACAAAATCAGGACAGCGAGAATATTCGCAGTAGTAGTAATATTTTGATGACACTCTTTCATAGTTTGTAACATGTTTCACAACAATGCAAGGTGTTGGTGGTGGGGTGATAAACGGGAGCCTTATATGATAATATGCATGTTTATTTAGTAAATTCATAAATTTTACTGTACACTTATTGTTTATGTATTAATGATAAACTTCATTTTAAAAAAGATGAGTAGATTCTAAAAGTTGACCAGATAAAATTAACAAAAGTTTACATTTACCCTTCATGCATCCTTTCCTGATCACCCCAGGAAGAAGTAACCAAGTCTTTCCTTCGTATTCCCACAGGACCTGTCAGATTTTATCATACTTATTGTTCTGTGTGGCAGTTTGAAGCTTTTGTGTCCCCAGAAAATCATGTCCTTAGGGCTAATCCATTCATATGCCTGTCACTTGATTAAACTACTTTAGTGAAGGGCCTTTGATTAGATTGCATGACCCGGAGTAGGTCCTAATCCTCTTACTGGAGTCCTTTATAAATGGAGGCATAAAAAGCCACAGGTACAGAAAAAAGCTGCAGAGACAGAGAGGATCCCAGAAGCTGAAATCAATGGAATACAGAAGCTAAGAGGAAGCAATTTTAGCCAGAAACTGAAAGCACCCAGGCCAGAGGAGAGGGGAAAAGACTAGGGGACACTACTGTGTGCCTGATTGCCCACAGCTGCAGCTTGGAGAGAAAGGGTCTCCTGATGATGCCTTGATTTGGATACTCTCATGGCCTCAAAACTGTAAGCTTTTAACCTAATAAATCCTCATTGTAAACACCACCCCATTTCTGGTATATTGCACCTAGCACCTTTTAGCAAACTAAAACATTCTGCATATGTGAGACATGGTACACTCCTTGGTGCTTGATAAATTCACATTTCCCTATCAAGAGGCAGAGATCAGATAATCAAGACACCTATGGGTAACTGTTGAATACATTGCTGGTAAGAATGTAAAATGGTACAACTTTGGAAAATGGTTTGGCAAATTTGCTTTAAAAGAAGTTAAGCATAGATTTACCATGTGATCCAGCCATCTTACTCTTAGGTACTTACCCAAAAGAAATGAAGCATATGTCCCTACAAAGACGTGTATCTGAATGTTCACAGTAGCTATATTTGTAATAGAAAAAAAAAATGGCAACAACCCAAATACCCATCAACAGGTGAAAGGATAAATAAACTGTGGACAGTGGCATACTGCTCAGAAATAAAAAACTACTGATATTCATGGGAACGTGGATGAATCTCAAAATAATTATGCTGAATGAAAAAAGCTAGACCAAAAAGAGTACATACTGTATGATTCCATTTATATAAATTTCTAGAAAATGCAAACTAATCTACAGTAATAGAAAAGATGAGATATTGCCTAGAGATGGGGTGGGGTTGGTGGGAGGGAATACAATCATCTTTTTTTTTTTTTCTTTTTTTGAGAAAAGCCAGCATAAAGCACTTTTATTGCAATAGCAACTCAAAACTCATGTAGTACAGGAGATGGGAGGGTGGGGAGGGGGCAGCAACAATTTCTCTCACCAAATCACTATACAGCAAAGGGTTGAGAGGGAAGGAAAAGCCAGGAAAGTGAGAGCAGCAGAGGCTGAACATCAAAAAACAGGAGATGCTGAAGCTGTGATGACCAGCAGCATTTTCTTAAGGGAACACTCCAGGATTTGTGAGATGGCTGCGCTTTCATTGGGTAAGTGTCTACAAACAGCACCTTCAACTGAAACTTTCAATTAAGGTTCTTAAAATGTAGGAAATGGTAGAGTTTTGACAGCTGTGGCAGTTTGATATAATTATGAATTCCAAAAATAAAATTGAATCATGCTTGTAAACTGATCTGTTAATCTGGGCATGATTAGGTTAGGATTAGGGCGTTGAGCCCCACCCCTTGGTGGGTGGGGAATCGAATATAAAAGGCAAGGCAAAGGACAGTCGAAGCAGTCTTTTGAGAAGAAGTTTTGATGTTGGAAAGAAGGCCCCAGGAGAAGAGAAGCAAGCCATCTGCCTGATCGTCTACAGCTGACCTTGTGGAGGAAACAGGAGCTAAGCCCGGAGAGAAACGCAGCCCTGGGAAGAGAGGAACCCCAGAGGCCTGAACCCCGGCAAACGCCGGCAGCAGTCTTGCTCTAACACGTGGCAATAGACTGTGGTGAGAGAAGAAACTTAATGCTTTATGGCCTGGTATTTGTGGACTTCTACCCCAAATAAATACCCTTTATAAAGACCAACCCATTTTTGGTATTTCACATTAGCACCCCTTTGGCTGACTAATACAACAGCTACGAGAAGAGTACAAAAGTCCTGAAAAACCACAGTATGGAAAACAAGCCAAGCCACAAAAAGGGCTTCAGAGGTCCTTGCTAGCCCTAGGACAGATCCCTGGAGAATCCAACAAGGCAGTGAAAACTCTACTTTCAAAAGGCACAGGGTTTGAGGGGAGGCTAGGGTGGGGCTGGCGGAGGCCAAGGATCTCCTTTCCCACTTTTGAGTAGGGCTTTTAATTCAACCCAAGGATAACTCTCAACTTGGAGAGTTATTCAGCCCTCAACAGCACCTCAAATCTGCTAAAGAGGGTCGGATGTGGCTCAACTGGTTGGGCATCCGTCTCCCATATGGAGGGACCCGGGTTCAATCCCCGGGACCTCCCGGTAAAAAAAAAAAATCTGCTAAAACTTTGCAGCGCAGCAGCAGGAATGTTCAATATATAATAGATAAAAATTTCATCCAAAAAAGATGATATAGAATCTTGTACCACCTACCCCCAAACACCAATTCCTATTCTAAAGTTAACCCATTGTGCTCTTAATACCTGAACATATACTTAACTGGAAACCTAGATACAAAAGACAACCTGAATCATCACCCTAAAACCAAAACAAAAAATGAATAATTTGAGGTTTATGGCATATCGTTTAACTCAACACATATATGAGGAGAAAGGGGAAGAGGAAATGGGAGACCTCAGAGGGGAAGCTGAGTGACAAGAGCACGTTCAGTCTGGGTAGATGTTTATACAAAGCGTAGTAGAACATCAGGAAAAGCTCCATATGGATTTAGGTGCGTGTGTCTGGAGGCGCCAGATCCCTCCATGGATGGCAGATCTGAGTACAGAGAGTGGAGGGAAGAGGCCATTCCTGTCATTCCAGTTTTAGAAGGTCCACGTCAAAGATGAGAATGATGTGAATATTCTCGCTGACCTGATTTTGTGATAATCAGGGTAGGCTAAACATTCACTATATTAGAAACCATGCATCTGTCCCAAGACCTAGTTTTTCTCTCTAGGTCTGGTTTTTAGAATGCTGGTGATAAACTAAGCCTGATTTATTATATGACCATCCTGTATAGGAAAAGACTATAACTCTAGATATCTTTGATCAAACTTAAGAGATAAGGGATGGATGTGGCTCAAATGGTTGGGCGTCCGTCTCCCATATGGAGGGACCTGGGTTTGATCCCCGGGACCTCCCGGTAAAAAGAAAAAATATAAAAATATAGAAGGCGCGTGGGCCACCAGGCCCCATGCACTGGTGTGCCGTCAGGTCCCATGCGTGAGTGCACCGCCAGGCCCCGTCTGCGGGTGAGCCACCAGGCCCCATGCACAGGTATGCCATCCGGCCCCACAAGCCATGCAGCAAGATGATGACATAACAGGAGAGTGACACAAGGGAGAGCCGAGACACACCGAAAAACCAGGAACTAAGGTGGCACAGGCGATAGGATGCCTCTCCCACATCAGAGATTCCAAGGATCGAATCCCAGTGAAGACAGGAGAAGGATAAGAGAGGGCAGGAAACAGACACAGAGAGTTGCCCAGTGAATGGACACAGAAACAGCAAAAATGGGGGGTTGGGGTAAAAATGGATGAAAGTAAATAAATAAGTAAATCCTTAAAGAAATGTATAAGGGAGGAAGGTACAGACTATGGTGGTAATACTTTGACGATGCTCTTTCATGATTTGTTAACAACGGTTTCACAACAATGCAGGGTGTTTGTAGAGGGTGATGTGTGGGAGCCCTGTATGATGCATGTTTGTTTTGTAAGTTCACGATGTTTACTGAACACTTATAGTTTATGTATGTTCATGTAGGAATCATATACTTCAATAAATTGTTTTAAAAAATGAATTAATCAATGAACCAATGAATAAATAAATATAAATAAACAAAGCAGGGAGCAGAGGGTCCTGGTGCCTCCTAAAGAGGATGAGCAAGACAGCGAGCTGATGTGATGAGAAGGCACGGCAAGCTGACTAAGCAAGAAGTCACAACAAGAGACACTAGAAGAAAAACATAATGAGACACAACCCGTTTCCTGCTTTGTTGTGTCTCACCTGCCAATGGAAGAAATGCTCCTAATACGAATCATTCTGATCAAAAACTAAGTTATTTACATAGCACTTCTGCATCTGTACTTGTATTCTATGAGCTAAGGCACAGCTCAGAAAGACCCTCTTGGAAATAGCATTTAGCCTTGTCTTAGAGAATACATACCACCCATTTTTGGATGCTGTTAAAAACATGCTTTATTTTGTCTGTGTCGTGGATGCTACTACCCTTAGATTAGTAACACAAAATTATCACATGATCTCTATTTAAAAAGTTTTGGGCTAAGGTCTGGAGAATTTTCATAGGCAAAATCTTCTGTGTGGGCTGGATCGGTATACACCCCAATAAAATCTATTTCCAAGAAGAATGGACCATCCACTTTATCAGCCAGGGTGAATCCAATAGAAGAGATCTAAATGTAAAATAGAGAAGTTGATTAAAATCTCATACATGGATATTATTCCTGGAATTTTAAAATCCCATAAGGGGAAGCAGACGTGGCTCAAATGATTGAGCTCCCACCTACCACATAGGAGGTCTGTGGTTCGGTTCCCAGTGCCTCCTAAAGAAGACAGCAAACTGGCGTGATGGGCAGGCACGGCAAGCTGACACAACAAGATAACGCAACAAGAAACACAAGAAGAAAGATATAACGAGAGACACAACAAAGCAGGGAGCAGAGGGTCCTGGTGCCTCCTAAAGAGGACGAGCAAGACAGCGAGCTGATGTGATGAGAAGGCACGGCAAGCTGACTAAGCAAGATGACACAACAAGAGACACTAGAAGAAAAACATAATGAGACACAACAAAGCAGGAAACGGAGGTGGCTCAAGCGATTAGTTGCCTCCCTCCCACATCAGAGGTCCCAGGTTCAGTTCCCAGTGCCTCCTAAAGAAACAAGGAAAGATGAACAGACATAGCAAGTGCAAACAATGAGGGGGTAGGGAGAAATAAATAAATTAAAAAAAAAAAATCCAATGAGGTGATTACTATAGTTGGGTCTTTATATTATCAGCCCTTAGCAAGTATACACTAGCTCATATATGCTGTAACAAAGTAGAAGTAGTACAAGACTGCTTTTTTTTCCACATTCTTCTACTTCTCTTTAGACAGTGACATTTAAGAAGAGTGGTGACAGCATGGATGTCTAATTGGAGGTTCCCTGAAGTTCTCTTGAATCTAATACTGCTCTCTTACTTTATTTTTATTTATTTATTTTTTTAAAGATTTTATTCATCCATTCATTTATCTCCCCCTTGCTGCCTGTGCTCGCTGGGTCAGCCAACCACGCCGTGCAGGCGGGCCTGCCCTCACCAGGAGGCCCCGGGAACCAAACCCGGGGCCTCCTATATGGCAAACGGGAGCCCTACTGATTGAGCCACAGCCGCTTCCCTGCTCTCTTACTTTAAAGTTGAAATAATAGGCATGCTGAAAAGATGACCCTACTGAAATTCCTCCAGGATGGGGGTTTGGCCCACAGAATAGGTCTACATGAGAAAACATCTGTTTGGGTCTAACAGGGATGGCTCTGACTAGTAATTTTCATCTTTTGCCAGCCCTCAAAAATGGACTGAACTTATCCCTTGGAAACAACCCAAGTGTCCACCAAGCAATGAATAGATAAACAAAATGTGGTATATACATAGGATGGAATACTATGCTGTAGCAATAAGAAATGAAATTGGGATGAATGATAACATGGATGAATCTTGAAGACATTATACTAAGCGAAGTAAGCCAGACACAAAAGGACAAATATTGCATGGTCTCATTAATATGAACTAAATACGAAGAATAAACATATGGAGTTAAAACTTAGAGTATATGTTATTAGGAGATAAGAGGAGGGTTGAGAAGAACTACTGATGCTTAATGTATGTAGAAGCTTTAATTAACTTGATTGTAAAAATGTGGAAATGGATAGAGTTGATGGTAACACATTTAGTGAGTAGCAACTGGTTTATAAGTGGGATTGTGACTGAAAAGGGTAGTCTGAGGAAGTAAATGTCAACAGAAAGAATGCTAAAGAATAATCTAAAGAATGAATAACACAGCGAACCCAGAGGTGGATGAGAATTGTGGTTGATTGTACAAATGCAAGAGTGTCCTGTGAGCTAGAGCAGATGTACATCACTATTGCAGGGGGTGGGAATGTGGAGAAGCATGAGAAAACTACAATTGGTGCAACCTATAGACTGTGGTTAACAGCAATACTATAATCATCTTGCATCAATGCCAAAGATACACTGTGTTGATAATGGAGGTATATGGAAAAGTGTCAAATGTATGCTATGGACTATGGTTGATGGTAAGAGTCTGGTGATATTATCTCATAAGCTGTAACAAATGTTCCAGCACAATGTGATGTGTTGGTGAACAGGTGTTGTATGGGAATTCTACACATGTGTATTATTCTTTTGCCAATTCACAACCTCTGTAATAAAATATATTTTTAAAAAATAGGGTGGTTTGGGGGAAAATACACCAAGTGTAAGATAGGGACTATAATTAGCAGTAATATTTTGATGATGCTCTTGCATAGGTTGTAACAAATGTTTCACAACAATGCAAGGTATTGGTGGAGGGGTGATGTATGAGACCCCTGCATGATGTTATGTATGTTTATTTTGTAAGTTCACAATCTTTACTATACACTTATTGTTTATGCATGTCACGTATGAATGATATACTTCAATAAAAAATATATTTAAAAAAAAATGGACCATGCATCTCTTGACCCTTATGAGTCACTGTGCCTGACATCTGGGGAATAGCTAAATTGGGTTTTGTGTCCTTGTTCAGCCTGAAGATGTTTTTTTCCCTCCTGGTGGTGGGTAGGGTCATCTGGATGCCATTGTCACAGAGTTGGAGGTTGGATAATGTGCAACGCTTTTTTGTGAGGGAGATTTTCTGTGAGCTGCCAACCTTGGTTTTTGCTTTAAGAATAAATTTCATTTTACTTCAAATGAAAAAAAATTAAAAAAAATGGATTGAACTCATCCTTGCAAAGTTCTTTTTTTCACCAAAGATAATACAGTTCTGAGCAGAAATTGCAAGAAAATATTACCTTATCAAGCAGAAGCTGAAACTGGGCATCCCGGATTCTTCCTTGATTGGAGAAGAAAAACTTAGAAAAAGGAATCTGAAAGAAGAAATCATTTACTTCACAGCTGAAATAAGCAATTGAGGGATTTGTATAAAGTTGTAATAATATAAGAATAGTAGTTTAAAATTAATTCTAAAATTATTTAATATATGCACTTATGACAAGCAGTTAGCCATTTGGATCAAAGATAAATATTATTAAAAATTTTTTTTAAAAAAAGAAATAACACAAGTACTAAAAGAAAACACAGATGAAAACCTTTCTAAGCCAGAAATCCCAAGGGAAAAGTGATATTGTAGATTGTAAATTATAACCTTCTGTTGGCAAAAGACAAAGGATAAACTAGGAAAACAATATCTGAAACATTTATAGACAAAAAGACTAATATCCTAAACACAAGCTTTTACAAAGAATTAAGAAAAATATCAAACAACCAACAGAAAAATGGGCAAACAGTAGAAAAAGAAATAAAATAGCTAACAAGCATAAAATGTTCTGTGTCACTGCCTAAAACCACTGAAATACCATTTTACCTGTCATTTGCAAAAAATAGAGTTTTATTATATAATCGTAGGGTCAGGGAAAAACAGGAGATTTGTATGCTGTTAATAGGAGTGCAAATTAGTATAATTCCTTTAGCAAGCAGCTGGCACTTGTAGTAGACAGAATTCTAAGATGGCCCCCAAGATTTCCACCCCCTGGTGAATGCACCTTCTCCCAGCTATTCAGTCAAACCCTAATCTAGCACGACTCAGCAGCATCTCACTGACTGCAACAATAAACAGTGCCTCAAAGAGCAGGACTCCTGAGGGCTCTAGAGACATCTTGACACAATAAGCAAGGCAGACAAAGTCAGGAATTCAGCATTACCCTTTAACCCAGTAATCCAACTAATAGGAAGTTCACCCACAAATGTACCCATACATCTACAAAATGACCAGGGCACGCAGTTACTCACGTGCTTTGGGTGTAAGGTCCAAGAAACCACCACCTACTACAAGGTCTTGAAGATGTTTCCCTACATTTTCTTCTAGTAGTTTTATGGTCCTGGCTTTTATATTTAGATCTTTGATCCATTTTGAGTTGATTCTTGTATAGGGGGTGAGATAGGGGTCCTCTTTCATTCTTTTGGTTATAGATATCCAGGTCTCCCAACACCATTTATTGAAGAGACTGTTTTTTCCCATCAGCGTGGGCTTGGTAGGTTTGTCAAAAACCAGTTGACTGTATAGGTGAGGGTTTATTTCTGGATTCTCAATTCTATTCCACTGATCGATATGTCTATCTTTATGCCAGTACCATGCTGTTTTGACCACTGTAGCTTTGTAATATGTTTCAAGGTCAGGCAGTGAAATTCCTCCCATATTGCTCTTCTTTTTTAGAATACTTTTGGCTATTCGGGTGCACTTAACCTTCCAGATGAATTTGGTAATTGCCTTCTCTAATTCTGTAAAGTAAGCTGTTGGGATTTTGATTGGTATTACATTGAATCTATAAATCAGTTTGGGCAAGATTGACATCTTCACGATATTTATTCTTCCAATCCATGAACACGGAATGTCTTTCCATTTGTTTAGGTCTTTTTAAATTTCTTTTAGCATTGTTTTGTAGTTTTCTGCATATAGGTCCTGTACTTCCTTGGTTAAATTAACTCCTAGGTATTTGAGTCTTTTTGTTGCTATTGAAAATGGAATTGGGAAGCGGCTGTGACTCAATCAGTAGGGCTCCCGTTTACCATATGGGAGGCCCCGGGTTCAGTTCCCGGGGCCTCCTGGTGAAGGCAAGCCCGACCGCACGGCGTGGTTAGCTGACCCAGCGAGCACAAGCAGCAAGGGGGGGATAAATGAATAAATAAATAAAATCTTAAAAAAAAAAAAAGAAAAGAAAATGGAATTTTCCCCCTGACTTCCTCCTCAGGTTGTTCAGTACTAGTGTACAAAAACATTACTGATTTTTGCATGTTACTCTTATATCCTGTCACTTTGCTGAACTCATTTATTAGTTCAAGTAGGTTTGTTGTGGCTACTTCACGATTTTCTAAGTACAGGATCATGTCATCCGCAAACAGTGAAAGTTTTACTTCCTCTTTTCCTATTTGGGCGCCTTTTTTTTTTTTCTTGTCTAATTGTCCTAGCTAGAACTTCTAGTACAATGTTGAATAACAATGGTGACAGTGGGCAACCTTGTATTGTTCCTGATCTCATAAGGAAAGCTTTCAACCTTTCCTCATTGAGTATGATGTTGGCTGTGGGTTTTTCATATTTGCCTTTTATCATATTGAGGAATTTTCCTCTTATTCCTATCTTTTAAAGTGTTTTTATCAAAAAAGGATGCTGGATTTTGTCGAATACCTTTTCTGCATCTATTGAGATGATCATGTGGTTTTTTTCTTTCAATTTGTTAATGTGGTGTATTACATTGATTGATTATCTTATGTTGAACCAGCCTTGCAGACCAGGAATAAATCCCACTTGTTCGTGATGTGTAAGTCTTTTGATAT
Organism: Tolypeutes matacus; assembly: GCA_026826555.1. Taxonomy (NCBI): domain Eukaryota; kingdom Metazoa; phylum Chordata; class Mammalia; order Cingulata; family Chlamyphoridae; genus Tolypeutes; species Tolypeutes matacus. The sequence continues at coordinate 6,832,180 of JAKSZT010054394.1, read as the reverse complement.
ATACTGTTGGATTCGATTTGCAAGTATTTTGTTGAGAATTTTTGCATCTATGTTCATTAGAGAGATTGGTCTGTAATTTTCTTTTCTTTTTTTTGTGGAATCTTTCTCTGGCTTTGGTATTACGGTGATGTTGGCTTCATAAAATGTGTTGGGTAATCTTCCCTCCTCTTCGATTTTTTTGGAAGAGTTTAAACAGGATTGGTGTTAATTCTTTGTGAAATGCTTGGTAGAATTCACCTGTGAAGCCATCTGGTCCAGGTGGCTTCTTTGCTGGGAGATTTTTGATGATGGATTCAATCTTTTTAATTGTGATTGGCTTGTTAAGTTCTTGTATTTCTTGTGGCGTCAGTGTAGGTTGGTTGTGTGTTTCTAGAAATTTTTCCATTTCATCTAGGTTGTCTAGTTTGTTGGCATATAGTTTCTCATAATATCCTCTTATGATTCTTTTTATTTCTGTGAGGTCATTTGTAACTTCCCCCCTTTCATTTCTGATTGTATTTATTTGCACTTTCTCTCTTTTTTTCTTTTTAACTAGCTAGGAGTTTGTCAATTTTATTGATCTTCTCAAAGAACCAGCTTTTGGTTTTCTTGATTTTTTCTATTGTTTTTCTGTTCTCATTTTCATTTATTTCTGCTCAAATCTTTATTATTTCTTTCCTTCTTGTTGCTTTGGGATTGATTTGCTCTTCTTTTTCTAGTTTCGCTAGTTGTTCAGTTAAATCTTTGAGTTTAGCTCTTTCTTGTTTTTTAATATAGGCATTTAGGGCTATAAATTTCCCTCTCAAGAGAGCCATCGCTGTATTCCATAAGTTTTGCACAATTATCTTTTTTTTTTTTTTTTTTTTTTTACCGGGAGGTACTGGGGATCGAACCCCAGTCTCTCCATATGGTAGACGGACGCTGAACCTCTTGAGCCACATCCGTTTCCCCCCCATAAGTTTTGATACATTGTGTTCTCATTTTCATTTGTCTCAATATATTTACTGATTTCACTTGCAATTTCTTCTTTGATCCACCGATTATTTAGGAGTGTGTTGTTCAGTCTCCACACATTTGTGAATTTACTTTTTTCCTGTCTATTATTGATTTCTAGTTTCATTCCATTATGATCTGAGAAGGTACTTTGTATAATTTCAATCTTTTAATATTTATTGAGAGCTGAATTGCGACCTAGCATGTGGTCTATCCTGGAGAAAGATCCATGGGCACTTGTGAAGAATGTATAACCTGCCGAGTTTGGATGCAGTGTTCCGTATATGTCTGTTAGGTCCAACTTGTTTATCATATTGCTCAAGTTCTCTGTTTTCTTGTTGATCTGTCTAGTTGTTCTATTTAATGATGTGAATGGGGTGTTGAAGTCTCCAACGATTATTGTAGAAATGTCTATTTCTCCCTTCAGTTTTGCCAGAGTTTGTATCATATATTTTGGGGGACCCTGTTTTGGTGCATAGATATTTATGACTGTTATATCCTTGTACGTGATCGTTTGCGTCTCTCTTGCTGCTCTGAGAATTTTCTCTTTATCTTTGACATTTGACATTCTGAGTAGTATGTGTCTTGGCATAGGTCTATTTGGATTTATTCTGATTGGGGTATGGTGTGCTTCTTGGACATGTAAGTTCGTTTCTTTCGTGAGAGTTGGGAAATTTTCAGTTATTATTTCCTCAAATACTCTTTCTGCCCCTTTTCCCTTCTCTTCCCCTTCTGGAACTCCCATGGCACGTATGTTGTTATGTTTTGTGTTGGCATTCAACTGTCTGAGCCCCTGCTCAATTTTTTCCATTCTTTTCTCTTTCTGTTTTCTCTCTTCAATTTTAGCTGCTCTGTCTTTGATGTCACTTATTTTTTCTTCTATCATTTCAAGCCTGCTGTTGTATGCCTCAAATGTGTTTTTTACCTCACCTATTGTGTCTTTCATTCCCATGAACTCTGTTACCTTTCTGTTCAGGGTTTCAAATTCTTTTTTTGCATTCGCTCAATGTCTTCTGGATGTCATTTATCTCTTTAACTCTATTGCCTTTCAACTCATTAATTTGACTTTGGAAATTTGTGCTCATCTCGCTGATTAGTTCTCTCAAATTCTGCATCTCTTCTGGGCCTTTGATGTATTCCTTTTCTTGGGCCATGTCTTCTATTTTCTTAGTATGGCTCGTAATTTTTTGCTGGTGTTTAGGCATCTGGTTAGGATGTAGTTTACTCAGATGCTCAATCTCTCTTTTATAGGGATTTAGTGGCAGGAGGCTATGAGTTACCACAGCTCTTTGATTTTTGGCTCGACCTGGATTGTTAGGATTGTCCTGCTGGTTGCTCAAAACTGGGCACTGGACCCAGTAATTAGTTGTACAGTTGCTTCCTAGAGCCTTGGGCAGGGAGGCTACAGAGGCCAGGAAAAGCCCCTCCTACTGATTTTTAATTTTCTTATGTGCACTTCCTTTGTCTGCCAGGATATGGCGTTCTTTGGCAGCGCTCAATTCAATGCCTGGTTGGAGTGTATTTGTTGCAACACAGACCAGATCAATGTGATAGAGCTTCCTGTCTGGGGCTAAGAGCCTTGTAATTCAAACTTTCTGAGACAGTTCTCCAGTCTTCTCTGGCAGCCCCTTCCCTTTTCCCAGCTAGGAAATATTTCCATTCTCCTCTGAGTCCTCAACAATCAGACCCTGTTAGTAGAGGATGAGATTGGGAGGTTTATATATCTTTAGCCCTTTGTAGGCTCCAAGGCAAACAATGGCGCAGCCCCACCCAAGCTGTAAGGGTTCTCCAGACAGGGAAGACCAAACCTGCCATTCAAAAGCCGAGTCAGCCCCAGGCTCTCTCTCCCCTCTCCTGTGGAGTCCTTAACAATTAGTCCAGGCCAGAAGACAGGGAGATTGTGAGGGTCGGACTTCTCCAGTCCTTCGTAGGCTCCCAGGGCAAACCATGGTGTGGAAGGGTCCATGGGCTCCATAGCCAAAATTTGCAGGTCAGAACTTGAGTCAGCCTTAGGCTGTGTCCCTCTCTCTCCCCTTTCCTGGAGTGGTAGATCCCTGAAGCCCCCTTTGTCTGTAGTCGCAGGCCCAGAGCCCCGAGAATTCTAAAGAGTGTGGGGGAGGGTGCAGGCAGCAGCAGCTGCTGCTGGTTCCAACTCACGGTTCTGTTGTCGCAATTTCCCTCTTGTCCCTCTCTCCTCTGGGTGGTGTGCAGCCTTCATCTGCTGTCCTAAACCCTAGAAGATCTTTTTCGGGGCTCTTTCAGCCTGTCCTCTAGCTATTTTTCTAGAGAAGAGATTCCCATGTCTTACTTCCCGGAATTCCATTTTGATTTTTAAACAAAAAATTTTAATGGAAAAAAATAAATTGTACTGCTCAAATTATTTATCACCAAAAACAGTTTGACATAAAAACAAACTCAGTTTGAATCTCATATAATAAGCCAGCATTGCACAAGATCATGCTGCTGATACTATAAATCTCATTGTAGGGGAGCAGGTGAAGTTCAGTGGTTGAGTGCCTGCTTCCCACGTACAAGGTCATGGGTCCAATTCCCAGTGCCTCCTTTAAAAAAAAAAAAAATCTCTATCTCAATGTAGTCACATCCTTATTTGTTTGGCTCCCTGTATTTCTGTCAAACAAACCTAGCAGGGGCCTCTTGTCAGTTTCTCATTTTGCATCTCAATTTGGCACTTTATTTACCTCATTAAAAATATATTTTGGCTCACATCTTCATGCTAGAATGGCAATTATTGATAAAACGGAAGTTCTGGTAAGGATGTGGAGAAATAGGGACCCTTGTATATTGCCGGTGGGAATGTACAATGGTACAGGATTTACTGTGGAAAACAGTTTGGTAGTTCCTCAGTAAGTTGTATATAGAACTCCCATGACCTGGCAATCCCACTTCCAGGTATAAATGCAAAAGAATTGAAAACAGGGGCTCAAACAGGTTTTTTTTTTTTTTTTTTTTTTGAGGTATAGTTGCTGGGGATTGAACCCAGGATCTCATATGTGGAAGGTGACACTCAACCACTGAGCCACATCGGCTTCCTTGAGTTGGTTTTTTCATTTGTTTTGCTTGTTCATTTTTATTTTTCCAGGAGGCACCAGGAACAGAACCTGGGACCTCCCATGTGGGAGGCAGGAGCTCATCCGCTTGAGCCACATCTACTCCTTTGAACAGGTTTGTTTTTTTTTTTTTTAAAGATTTATTTTTTTAATTTATTTCCCCCCACCCTTTTTTTTTTTCACTCACTGTCTGCTTTCTGTGTGTTCTTCTGTGTCTGCTTGTCTTCTCTTTAAGCTGCACCAGGAACCAATCCTGGGACCTTCCGGAGTGGGAGAGGCACTCAATCTCTTGCGCTACCTCAGCTCCCTGGTCTGCTGCATCTCTTATTGTCTCTCCTCTGTGTCTCTTTTTGTTGCGTCATCTTGCTGCGCCAGCTCTCTGCGCGGGCCAGCACTGCTGTGTGGGCCAGCACTCCTGCATTGGCCAGCACTCAGCGTGGGCCAGCACTCTGCATGGGCCAGTTCTCCGCATGGACCAGCTCTCCACTCAGGCCAGTTCACCACGAGGGCCAGCTTGCCTTTCACCAGGTGGCCCCGGGAATTGAACCCTGGACCTCCTATATGGCAGACGGGAGCCCAATCGCTGGAGCCACATCCGTTTCCCTCAAACAGATTTTAATACACTTATGTTCACAGCAGTGTTAGTCACAATAGCTAAAAGGTAGAAGCAACCCAAATGTGCATCAGCAGATGAATGGATAAACAAAATGTGTATACATACAATGGCATGGTACTCAGCCTTAAAAAGGAATGAAGTTCTGACACACATGCCACTACATGGATGAACCTTGAAGACATCATGTTGAATGAAATAAGTCAGATACAAAGGGACAGATATCATGTGATTCTACTTACCTGAAATAGCTAGAATATGCAAACTCATAGACACAGAAAGTAGAGTACAGGTTACCAAGGGCAGAGGGGAGAGAGAATGGGGTGTTAATGCATAACGGGTACAGGGTTTTTGTTTGGGGTGATGGGAAAATTCTGGTAATAGATGGTGGCAAGGGTAGCACAACATTGTGAATGTGATTAATCCCACAGAAGGGTATGCTTGGGTATGGTTGAGATGGGAAAGTTTATGTTGTATGTTTCCACAATTAAAAAAAAAAAAAAAAGCAACTAAAGAGACAATGACAATTAAATAGAACAGGTGATCATGGACTGGAGAAGAAAAAGTTCAAAATGACATTATTGATGGGGAGCAGATATAACTCAAGTGGTTGAGCACCTGCTTCCCATATACAAGGCCCCAAATTCAATCCTCAGTACCTCCTAAAAACAAAACAAACAAACAAATGATAAAAACAACCCTCATTGGAGAACAGATGTAGTTCAGTGGTTGGGCACCTGTTCCCCACATACAAGGTCCTGGGTTCAATCTCCATGTAGCAGTTTGGCAGTTTGATATAGTTATGAATTCCAAAAATAGATATTGGATTATGCTTGTAAACTGGTCTGTTCATCTGGGCATGATTAAGTTTTTTTTTTTTAAACATTTTATTTATTATTATTATTATTATTATTTTTTTTTTTTACCGGGAGGTCCTGGGAATCGAACCCGGGTCCCTCCATATGGGAGATGGACGCCCAACCAGTTGAGCTACATCCGACCCCCAGGGCATGATTAAGTTTTGACTAGGCTTTGATTGGGCCACATCAGTAGCGCACTGAGCCCCACCCCTTGGTGGGTGGGGAATCAAAGACAAAATACATGGCAATAGACAGAGTTGGAGTTTTCTGAGTTGGAGTTCTAATGCTGAATTCTGATGCTGTAGTTTTAAGCTGGAGTCCCGGGAAGTGAACACACAGGAGAGGAACACAAAGGAATTGAGACGGCTCTTAGACATGGCAGAAGCCCCTGGGAGACACAGCCATTTGTCTGATAGTCTACAGCTGGCCTTGTGGAAAGAGGCAACGCCTAGAAGAGCCTCATAGTCTACAGCTGACCTTGTGGAGATAGCAGAGGAGCTGAGCCCAGAGACAAGCAAACCCCAGGAAGAGAGGAACCCAGGAAGCCTGAAACCTCGCAGATGTTGGCAGCCATCTTGCTCCAAAATGTGGCCATAGATTTTGGTTTAGGAAGTAGCCTGGTAACTGTAAGCATCTACCCCAGATAAATACCCTGTATAAAAACCAACCAATTTCTGGTATTTTGCATCAGTACCCCTTTTGGCTATTACAACCCAGTACCTCCTAAAAAAACAAAAAAAAAAGAAAAAAAGGGGGGGGACATTATTAGGATATATGAGAAAAATAGACTATAAACTATAAGCATTATATCAACATTAAATTCTTTGAACTTGGTAACTGTATTTATCGTGGTTATATTAGTAAATACCCTTGTTCTCCATAAATGCAAATGGAAGTATTATGTGTTCAAGGAGCATAATATATATAACCTGTTCTCAGATGTCTGGAAAATAGAAAGACCAATCGATGGATGGATGGATTGATGGATGAATGGATGGATGGATGGATAGATGGATGGATGGGTTAACAGATAGAATGAATCAGCAAATGTGGCAGAATGTTAAAATTGATGGATCTGGATATTTGGGTGGGTGGGGTATGTTGGAGTTCTCTGTATCGGGTTTGTGTTATTTTTGCAACTGTCCCACAAGTTTGAAAGTATTTCAAATAAAAGGTTTAAGGAAAAAAATGTACATATATATTTTTTGGAAATGGAATCACCACTACTTTTTCACCATTCACGGAGGATGTGTCGCCCACTCCAACCATTGATTGCCTCAAATGCTATTCTCGTTTGTCTTTTTGGCACCCAGCCAGTAATCTCTAAGACTACTGACTACACCAAGGAAACTTTTTTTTTTTTTAGCCTGGAAAAAAATGAAACTAAAAAGGAACTTTAAATCTGTAAGGCTTGCCTAAAAAGAAAGGGATTCAACTGTTGTTCTCTCTCCACAGATGACAGAAAACTAATATGCAGAATTTCTCCATTGTTTTTGCCTATGTTTTCTCTCCATAATCAGTAAATATTTGTGTCTCACCTCCATCTACTAACTGTTCATGAAGAAGGAAATAGCAATTAATAACATTTAATTAAATAACACATCTTCCCCAACACTTTCCCTTTTCTCTAAACCAAGGATTAGGACTACAGATATTTTCAGGAAAGAAAGTAATTGCTAGTGATTAAACGGTAGTGCCACTGAGGAATAATTTGACAATGTGATCAAAGGCTTAAAAAAGTACATGTCTTTTGTTCTAGGAATTTTATTTCCAGGACTATATCCAAGAAAATAATTTAGGATGTTTACCTCAGAAATTGTTACAATAGTGAAAAACTGAAAACAGTTTAGAAGTACACAGCAGGGAATGGGGTAAGTAAATTTTGGTCTATTTATATGAGCAAATATCATGTAGACATTAAAAGAGATGTAAAAGAGAAAAAAAAGACAATTAAAACAAAATAAAAGAAACAGAAGTGATATAAAAATAAAACTAAAGCAAAAAGTTGCAAACAATGTTCAGTTCAATGAACAATACTCTTTTTTTTTTTTTTTAACTTTAATTCTTTATTATTTTTTATTTATTTATTTATTTATTTTAATTTATTTATTCATTTATCCCCCCCCTTGCTGTTTGTGCTCGCTGGGTCAGCTAACCACGCCGTGCGGGCGGGCTTGCCTTTACCAGGAGGCCCCGGGAACCAAACCCGGGGCCGTCCATATGGTAAACGGGAGCCCTACTGATTGAGCCACAGCCGCTTCCCTGAACAATACTCTTAACACAGCACTGGCACATTTCCTTTGTGTTAAAAAAAAAAAAAGGTGTAAATAGAAACTGTCTGGAAGGCACACACTAAAATAAAAATAGTATTTATCTCTGGGTCATGGTATTAAGAAATTTTTTTCCTTTATCTGCATTTTCCAAATTTTCTATCATTAAATACTTGTTTAATAATTCACTCTATGTATAACTTGTTACAAGTGTTACTTATGTAATAACTGTTGTGTGGTGTTATACAGCCATATTAGTGTGTAAATATGTATCAAGTCTTTATTATGTGCCAGGTGATGTTGTAGGTGCTGAGGAAATAGCTATCAATGAGATAGACAAGGTCCCAGCTTTCACGAAATTTTCCTTTCAGGGGAGAGATTGACAATTAACAAAGAGACGAATGAATAAAATAATTTTAGACAGTGATAAGTTCTATGAAGAATGTTAAGCAGTGTGGTGTTATTGAAAGTGATTGGATTAGAGGGTTTAGCTTTAACTAGGGGAATCAGGAAGACCTCTCTGAGGGGACTTTTGAGTGGAGAGGAAAGAGGCAGCAGATGAAGGTATGGGGAAGAGCATGCCAAGCAGACACACCAAGTACAAGGGCCCAGAGATGAAAATGAGCTTGTGGAGTTTGACAGACAGAAAAGGGGCAAAGGTAGGAGGGGAGATTGAAGATGAAGGCAGGGGTCTGATATTACAGGCTCCTATTTATGAATTATGTTTTGTTTTTAATGAAACACAATTTAAAATTAATTTTATGGGAAGCGGCTGTGGCTCAATCAGTAGGGCTCCCGTTTACCATATGGGAGGCCCCGGGTTCGGTTCCCGGAGCCTCCTGGTGAAGGCAGGCCCGCCCGCACGGCGTGGTTAGCTGACCCAGCGAGCACAAGCAGCAAGGGGGGGATAAATGAATAAATAAATAAAATCTTAAAAAAAAATAAAATAAAATTAAATTAAATTAAATTAAATTAAATTAAATTAATTTTATAAGAAAGGGATGCAAAGACTCTATTAATGCCTACAACAAAGTCACATTCTACTTTGTTAAAAGAAAACAAACCATTAGTGAAAAATAAATGTCATTTCATCTACTTATTTATATACAATCATTAATGTTAAAGTACTGAGTAATGACTAGTGGAAAAGTTTATCAAAATAGGCAACACAATCAAATATACTAGAGCTATATGAACAAATATTTTCTACATCCAAGCTTGTGTACCTGCTTGCGTATAATGTAACATATAAAACTGTTTGGAAAAGTTTGGGAGGACTCCAGATTGGAACTAAGATCATTTCCCAAGGGTGATTTTGCCATAAACCATAATATTATATATAGATACTGATATTGTTTATAAGCTTTTTGGGGGGAGAGGAGGGTCTTCGTAAAGATATATATATATATATGTGTGTGTGTATATATATATATATACACACACACACAAACACACACATACAGATATTATACAGATAGTTCATGCTTCTTTGGGTGTGGGTGAATTACATTTTTTTTTTTTTTTTTTTTTTTAATGGGGGGGAAATGTGCCTCCCATTCCAAATAACCACTTAGAAACATGTGGAGCAAATTTTTTTCCAAAGAAAGCAGAAGCAAGTGTTTTCCTTGTTAAATTTTCAGTATGAATTACATTTTTTAAAAATCACCCTGACTGCTCTGTAGAGAGTGGATTTTAGTAGTGAGGGGGGGGACAAGTGGATAAATAGGGAAACCAGTAATGAAGCTGCTGCAGCAATCCAAAGGTCTGGACTAGAATGAGAGTAGAAGATATGGCTAGAAATACTCAGGTTTGAGCATATTTTGGAAGTAAAGGTCACGTGACTTGCTAATGGACTGGATATGGGGCAAGGAAAAGAAGAATCCAGGATGACGCTACTTTAGGATTTTGGATTTTTGGATGTGTTTTTTTTTTTTTTTTTTTTTTTCAGTTCTTGTTTGTTATAGTTTTCAAATTTTTGATGAGCAAAAGGGGGCTTGCATTTGAGTTTCATGATTTAAAGCCTTGAATAGGGAGAAGAAGGGAAGGGGCACCTGATTCTACCTTCTCTCCCTGAATCTCCTTTTATTTTCCTCCAGGTTAATACTACTTATTTTCTCAAAGCTTCATCTTCTCATTTACAGAATAAGACTGCCTTATATTACCAAGAAATAAATAAAAGTATGATGATTGTAAATTGTGAAGTATTTATTCCTTTTTAGGGAGCCTTTCTACTAAGCTAGGGACACTAGCTTACTAGAGTTGCCTAGAAGAGATAACATGGCAAAATCTTAAAAAAAAATAAAAAAAAAATAAAAAAATCTACCGTAGGGTAATATGGGAATTCTGAACTTTCTGTAGATTTTTCTCTATAAACCTACAACTATTCTTTAAAAAAAAAAAAAAAATCTACTTGGGCACAGAGATGTACCTGTGATTTAGTATGGATCTGGTCACTATCCTTATCAAAAATATTTATCGGTTATTAAAAAACTATATAAATAACATTTTTGTAAGCAAATGCACATATATGCATATATATTTATATATCATTTTGCAAATGTTGGTATGTATTGTGAAAATTTTGATTTTCACCCACAATAAAAAAAAAAAAAAAAAAACATTTAATGAAAGAAAAAGTCATTTATGTGTTCTCTCCCCTATGTCCTCTTCCTTCTTCCCCACACTTTCCCAGAAGAATTAAAAATGAAAATTACAATGTAACCATGATCTCAAAAGACCTTGTTTTTCTAAACAGTAAACCCTTGTGCTGTTACCTTGACCTCCTGCCAATAGGGCCCCCCACGGGTGAACATGAAGTAACTGTACATCTGATTCTTCCGCTGGATTATATCCGTGTCCTCCCTGATATTCACCATCCAAGGCCGGCCATCTCCACGCACACGGAGATACAGAGTGTTGAACTGGGACCAATCGTAAGATCTCTTCCTCTCAAAAGGGCCCTGAGGTTTGGAAAGGAAAGTTAATTTAACCTCATTCTCCACTAATAAAAAAATGTAAATCTCACCAAGCCAACAGCATCAAAAGATTCACTACCCATTTTTCTGCCTTTTTGGCTTCTTCCACAACACAGAGAAAGATACATCTGGCAATTCTTATTTTAGCACAAAATACCAACATAGTTATATGTTTCTAAGGTAATGTTCAAGACACGATTGGCCCAGGACAGTGTTTAAATGGGGTAGGCAGGGAAGCGGCTGTGGCTCAATCAGTAGGGCTCCCGTTTACCATATGGGAGGTCCCGGGTTCGGTTCCCGGGGCCTCCTGGTGAGGGCAGGCCCGCCCGCACGGCGTGGTTGGCTGACCCAGCGAGCACGGACAGCAAGGGGGGGATAAATGAATAAATAAATAAAATCTTTAAAAAAAAATAAATAAATAAATAAATAAATAAATGGGGTAGGCACTCACTTGTGTTCATTAATGGAAGTGAATTACTGTACGTATTTTCCTTCCTTGGGCCTATGGAACAATAGCTTCTGAGTGGTCCCTTTTATGACAACCGCCTTCCCATAAATTAGAACACTATGAATAACAGAGCTCAAGTTTTAAAACTGACATTTAATAACTACAGCTACCACTCACTGATTACTTACATAAGCACTTTACATGCATCATCTCATTGAATTCTCATAACCACCCTACGAGAAGGGTACTATCAGTGTCCCCATTTTATAGATGCAAAAACTAAGCACTCAGCTAATAAGTGGTAGATCCAGGGCTGTTTAACCCTAAAACATGTGTCCTTAACTACTATCTATACTGTATCTCTCTTCAAAAGTAGAATTTAATGTTTACTTTCAAAGGAGTTTATTTATAGCAATCTCAGAAATAATCTGATTTCAAGAAAACCCATGCTCAGATATGAACTAATACTTACTACCTGTGTAAATTTAAGTTACTAACCTCATCAAGTCTCAGTTTCCTCATCTGTAAAATGGGGAAGATCATACCTCACAGTTTTGTCAGGAATAAATGGGATAATGTATGTCAAGTGCTTAGCAAAAGGACTGGCAGAGTACACTTAATAACTGTTACCTAATACTTTCATTAATCCATGGTAAGTATCTAGTCATAAAATTATTTTCAACTCTGGACTGACCAAAACCATTCTGTGGATATTCAGGACCTGAAATAAAATCTTGAATGCATAGTTTGCTGCCTCTGAAAAAAACACATACTTTTCTTTTTCCTTATTATATGGAGAGAGGGAGCTTAATGCTAATGTTGACATTTCCCTTTCTCCTTAGCACAATATCCAAGCAAATATCCAGGGGCTGGCTGGGCCAGGCATGGGAGCCTGTCCAGGGCAGCCCTGAAACAACACCTAGTCAGCAAATTCTCAAAAAGCCACAGGCCAGTCAGGGGGGAAAAATGGAGCTAACCTAAGTAACTTTAGAAGATGATGTTTTGATTGGAAATCATAAGGCTAAAGACAAAAGAAACTGTACATAAACATTATAATCTAGCTGGTAAAGTTGTTTCTCATGGGGTAACAGGTTAAAAATTCTAAAAATGCTTTACATGTATAGCGGGGTTTAATTAATAAGAAAATGCATGGTGGATTTTTTTTTTTTTTTTTTTTTTTTTTAGTTTAACTCAAATGTTTTAATGATACAATTAAAAATAATCCAATAAGGGTTCAAATATATTTTTCTCAATATATTAATTTCTTCAAAATTCAGGCAAAGTGCTGCTTAAAAAACCACCATTACTTTTGTTCACAGAAGTTCTCAAAAGTTACTGAGGATAATTTTGACGTCGAATGCAGTACCGAGCAATAAAAATTTGTCTTGTTTACTTCTCAAAGCAAATTATACAATTAGAGGAAGGCCCCAAACTTGTAAACTAAACATTCTGACACAAACGCAAAAAATAAGATTGGCAACATTAAGAAAAGGTCACATTAATTTTGAGAAGTGTAGTGTTTGATGTTTAGCAAACATTTGGTCTTGATTCAGGATGATAGCAGTTCTCCATTTTGGCCATCAGAAAAGGAAACTGCCCATAGGATTATCCCAAACCAATTAGATTAACAAAGCATTTTGACTCAAATTCTGGGATTGCCAGGTGGAAAGACTACAGCTCTGGCTTTCTGTCCCCACCATCTATACTACAGGAACAATCCAGTCTATGTGCAGTGTTTGACGTTTTCATGTATGCTCATGTCTCAGGAGGTGGATTTTGAGAGACAGTTTCTCACTGTCACAGAAGGGAGTTACAGGCAAGCAAGAAGGGGAAAGCAAGAATGAAACATCTGGTACTGGACTAGTATAGGAGATATCAGTATGAACTCATGTTTAGCATAATATAGATGAGTAGATACAGAAATATTATACACACATGTGTTTACATGGGTTACTATGCATACACTTTTTTCCTAACTTTGTCCACTGAGAGGGCCTAGAAGCAGTGACAGCCCAGTAGCAATAAACATAGCCAGAGCCCAAATCCTGGTTTCTAATATCATTCGCCAAATGATTTTGTGAAATGGCTAATTCTAGGACTGGGACAGGGAAAATACAAGATGTGCCTGAAGCATCTTGTAGAGCCAAAAAAGGTTCAAAAGACAAAAGGATAAGGGCATGAAAAAGGGACACAAGGAGCCAACCTGAAAGAGTTCCCAATAACCAAAGCTGGAACAATTTGAGCAAAAAATAAATAATATAATATGGGATAACCCAAAGACTGAGTCCATACGAAAATGCCTGAATGCGTAAATAAATATGGGGGAAAAAACAAATTTTCCTTACAAAAGAATTCCAAATAAGCAGATAGTCCCTGCCCCACCTCCTGACTTAAATGTGAGCTGCCCCTAGTGACTTGCTCCCTAAGGGCAGAATAGGGAAAGGAGAAAAAATGGAGTAACTTTACCTTGGAGCTACCTGGCTAAGACTACCTTGGTCAGTTTATCAGTCCTGTTGATACCTTGTACCCCTTATTCCGTATGATGAAAAGGGTACTTCGGCTCTGGGCTATTCTCCCTAAGAAACCATAATCCCAGTGTAACGAGGAGGGAAAAAAATCAGGAAAAAACAAGCTGAGGGTCATTCTATAAAATATCTGACCAGCATTTCTCAAATCCTCATTAAAAAAAAAAAAAAAAAAATACTGAGAAACTGCCACAGACCAGAGGAGACTAAGGAGACATGACAACTAAATGAAGTGTGGTATCCTGGATGGGATCTTGAGGCAGAATAAGAAAATTGCTGAAAAAACAAGTGAAATTCAAATAAAGTCTGGAATTTAGTTAATAGTAATGTATCAAAGTTGGTTTCTTAGTTGTGACAAATGCACTACAGTAATGTAAGAGGTTAACAACAGAGGAAGCTGGGAGTATATGGGAGTATAAGAGGAGTATATGGGAGCTCTTGGTACTATCTTTGCAACTTCTCTGTAAATCCAAAACTCTTCTAAAATTAAAACTTTACTAGGAAAAAAAAAAAAAAGCCGGGGGTCGGATGTGGCTCAACTGGTTGGGTGTCCATCTCCCATATGGAGGGACCCGGGTTCGATCCCCGGGAACTCCCGGTAAAAAAAAAAAAAAAAAAAAAGCCACAGGCTGACCTACAACCATATGATAAGAGCTGTACTCTAGGTTATAAGGATGCAAATCTCCCTCCATCATCTCTCAAATGTTTAACTTCTCAGGGTTCTTCAAATATAAGAATGCTCTGCCCTGGCCCAAAGAGATGCCCAGAAACAAGTAGCCGTACCCCGGGAACCACTTCCCCTTGTGCTTCTGCTTCACACTTGTGCCCTGTAGTTATTGTCCTACTACTAAGATCAAATAACTACATCTAATGTGCCAGGTGTTTTCATTTACAGGAACACATGTTGTCTGCTTAGTTCATGCCACAGTGAAGTTTACCTCAGTTCACTAGAAACTGTGGCTGCTAGGCCCCACCTACCCTTGGAATTCTGGATATCATTGCACAGTACCCACTGCAGCCACTCTCCCCATCCTGAGGCGCCTCAGTGCTCAGATTTCCATACAGCAGTGCACTTCGATTATTCTTGCCCATTTTCAGGAACACGTCACTTCTACCTCCAATTGTTTTATCAGAAGTCACTATCCACCTATCCAAATCTTCTTTGCCACGGAACTGCCAGACAACCTTAGCTTGTTCCAGCAAGACTTCATGCAAAGGACGGCCTTCAGGCCCTATCCAACGATTCACAAAATCATCCTTCAGGCGCCTCAAATGGTCCTTTATTTCATCCTGAATTGCTTTATCAAAACTAACTTCAGGCTTCTCATCAGGAGAAGTTATGTCCAAAGCAACTTCTCCCTGGTGATGTCCTTGTAAACCCTCTTCAGTCTTCCTCTGAGGGGAGGCTTTGCCAGGAGCAAACACTGGTTTCTGAAGACTATTGGAACAATAGTCTGCAAAACGAGTATCCAAAAATAGCTGTGAGGCAGCACTTGGCTTCTGGCATTTTCTGAGAATATAAATTCCATTCAGCAACTTGTGAACGAAAGCCATGGTTAGAAAAAGTCAAAATGCAAAATTCTCCCTGGTCCACCAGGGAAAGACGCTTCAATGAATAGCCCAATTCCACCTATAACAGAAAAAATATTGAAAGAATGACAGTGTAGCAATGAATGCATCACAATTTCAATTTCAGTCCAGGTCATGTATAGTGAAATTAATGAACTTATTTTCTAATTCTATAAACAATTACCCAGTACACACTATGAGCAAAACATTATATACTATGCATTGTGAATAATACTAAGATGAATAAACAACACAGGCCCTATCTTCATAGAGCTAACAATCAACCCCAAAATAATTCAAATATATGCCAAAAACTCTCTCAAGAGGTTGTGTCAATTCTAAAGCAAATTTTTATGCTCGATATTTAAAAATACAGTATGGAGAAGCGGTATGTGGCTCAATCAGTGGGGCTCCCGTTTGCCATATGGAAGGCCCCGGGTTCGGTTCCCGGGGACTCCTGGTGAGGGCGGGCCCGCCTGCACAGCGTGGTTAGCTGACCCAGTGAGCACGAGCAGCAAGGGGGGGATAAATGAATAAATAAGTAAAATCTTTAAAAAAAAAAAAAAAAAAATACAGTATGTTCTTCAAATAAAATGTTCAGTTAATTTGCTATAGGACATGCGCCAAATGACTTAACACTTTAGTACTTCATTAATAAAAAGAGGGGCTACATTTGTATGAGCATTGTATAGGAAGTAAGAAAAACTGGACTTGACTCCTGGCTGTGCCCATTTACTGGTTGTGAAGATTGTGAATACTGGCAATTTCATACAGCTAAACCTAATGAAGCTGTTTATGCTCAGGTAAACCAGTTGATCATATGAGGCCTTCCCTACCAAATTTAAGGGATTCTTCTGAAGATGAGACAGACGATGGCTATGAAAGGGTTCACTGATTCAGTAGGCCTGATGAGGGCCCCAAGATTCTGCATGTCTAACAAGTCCCTAGTGCAAGGCCCACACTTTGAGTAACAAAGCTTTGACTATCAGTCATTATTTGACCTCAAAGATAGATCCTAAACAACAGTAGCAATAACACCATCACCTCACATTTAAATACTATTCTTACTATTTTCAAATCATCTTGACATCTTTTATCTCATTTAATCCATGTAAGAATCCTGTGAGACAAGTCAGGTAGATATTTCCTTTCTGTAGAAAACAGACACCAAAAGTTGAAGTGACTTGCCTAAGATCACAATGCTAATCAGTACGGAAACTGGAACCAAAACCCTGGCCTTAACTCTTTCTACTGGATGATGCTGCCTCTCCATATGTAAGATATTGGTACTATTAAGACTATAGTTCTAATAAAATAATAACTTTGCCTTTAGCAGCAACATTTAATGAGCACTGGCAGGAAGTGCTGCTGGAACCAGGAAGGTTAAAATAACCCCCTCTCATACCTATTCCAGCCTGGGAGGAAATAATATATACAACGGCAGTTTCTTTGTCTTTCTTTGTCTTTTCAAACACAAACACACACACACACACACACACACACAACACACACAAAAAAAACAGAATATAGTACTGAGAAACTAAAACTAAATGAAGCACTGAAAAACATTTTTTTAAAGTCTCAAAATGCCAATAAAGCAACAATCCAGTTCACCTGCCTTAGTTGTCCAAGAGTCCACATCAAAATGGCACCAGACCATTCTAACAAAAAAAAAAACACTGGACTTGTCATCCTTCTAGAATGCTCCTACTCCTTCACTGCCCACATTCAGCAGATCACCACCTTCTCTCCTAGATCACTGCACTTTTTCCCTGGCCCTAGGCTTGCAACTCCCACTCTACCCACCACTCAGCATTTAGAAGGGCTTAAAGCACAAAACTAATAATGCAGCTTCTCTGATTAACATCCTTCAGAGGGAAAAAAAATCCAGGCCCCCCCCACAGTCTTCAGAATAAAGTCAAACTTTCTCCACAGAGTCTACAGAGGTCCTCCAGATCTGACCTCTGCTCATTTCTCCGAACTCACCTATAGCCACAGCCCACTCTGAACACTGCTCGAACCACAGAAAATACTTGTGGTACCACAAGTACCACCCAGAACTCTCTCTCTAGGCTTCAGGCCTTAGCCAATTGCTGCTCCCTGGGCCAGAAATACCCTCCATCAGTTTTGCCTAGCTAACTCATCCTTTGGCACTCAGCTCAGACTTCCCTTACCTCCTCCAAGAAGCCTTCATTGATTACCCAACTCTGCCACAACCTGGGCCCCTCCCAGGTGTTCCCACTGTATCACATGCTTACACTTTCCCTGCTGCAGTTTACTGGCCAGTTTACTTGTCAGTCTCCCCCACTAGACTGGAAGTGTCTTGAGGGTGAGAAACTATCTTTATTATGGTTCCCTCAGCTCCCATCATAGTGACGGGCATGCAGAAGGCTTTCAATATTTGTTGAATGAATAATATGCCCACATTTCTCCACCTCCGATGCTAGTGTCTTGGTTCAAGGTCTTATTATCTCTTACCAGAACTACTGTAATTCTCCTAACTCAGGGCTTCTCAAACTTTAAAGTGCCCAGGAATCACCAAAGAATCTTGTTAAAATGCAGATTCTGTTATGTTGAGTGAAGCAAGCCAGACACAAAAGGACAAATACTGTATGAATGCATTACTATGAACCAAATATATTGTGTAATATATTATTTGATTCACACACAAAAAAAAACAAAAAAACAAACAAAAAACAAAACAACAAAATTTTACATGTATCCATTACATTTAATTGAGAAATGTATATATTTATTCATCTGTGTTTACTTTTTAGTTTTTTATTGCTTATGTTTTCAATTATTAAATGTACAAAATAAAGTTAAAAAAAAAAATTCAGATTCTGATTCAGTAGGTCTGGGATTAAGTCTGAGATTCTGCAGTTCTAACAAACTCCCAGGTAATGCCCTTGTTCTTGGCCCTTGGAACACCCATTAACTGGCAAAGTCTTAACTCATCTCTGACTCTGATCTCCAGCTCCTCTCCCAATTCATCCTTTACCTAAAAATAAGTGGTTTTTCTAAATATGATGACATTCCCTTTCTTACACTTCAGCAACTCTCCCCTGAAATTCAAATTCCTACACATGACATACAAGGTCCTTCAAAATGTGCCCACCTCCCTGACCTAACCATCCACGCATGGGCAGCATCCCCAGCTCTAATAAGACCAACCTAAGAGTCCCTCACCTGCCAAACTCTCAGGCCTCCAAATCCCTTGCTCCAGTTGTTGGCCACACTGCTAACAACTTGACTCTTCCAGCTCATGCTCTGAACTTTTGTGCTTCCTTTAAAATGCAGCTCTAGAGGGGGAAACAGATGTGGCTCAAGTGGTTGGGCTCCCATCTACCACATGGGAGGCCCTGGGTCCGGTTCTCAGGGCATCCTGGTGAGGGCAAGCTGGCCTGCGCCCACAGAGAGCTGACAGCCTGCACCCGCGGAGAGCTGACAGCCTGTGCCCGCGGAGAGCTGGCACAGCAAGATGACGCAACAAAGGGAGACAAGCAGACACAGAGGAAACACACAGCGAATAGACACAGCAAGCAGACAGTGAGCATAAGCTGCAAGGGGGGGAATAAATAATAATAATAAAGGAATAAAGGTATACAATTAATGCTCTATGCTTTAAAAAAAAAATGCAGCTCAAGAGCCTCAATTTTCCAATGCTCCTTCTCTCTGCTGAAAAAGATTCAAGTAGCCCTAAATATCAGGGAGCTAGGCCTTGGTGTTGCTAAGCCTGGCACTCAGAGCTAGACTCTGGCGTTCTCCTATTGAACAATTTCACAGAACATCAACAACAGAAAAGCCACTCTGTGACCATAATGAATCAGGATAAAAACAAGACTACTCCATAATCACGTCTGAAGGAAGAAAAAAAACATGAACATTGTTCAAACCACAAAAATGACCAAACATCCTATCTTGGCTAATATGAGTGAATGCTGCTTCTTGATCAATTATGGCTCTAGCCTCACTCTAGTCTTCTCTCCTTCTAGATAAAATTTAAGATCATTAAAGGAAAGCAGGGAAGCGGCTGTGGCTCAATCAGTAGGGCTCCCGTTTACCATATGGGAGGCCCCGGGTTCGGTTCCCGGGGCCTCCTGGTGAAGGCAAGCCCGCCCGCATGGCGTGGTTGGCTGACCCAGCGAGCACAAGCAGCAAGGGGGGGATAAATGAATAAATAAATAAAATCTTTAAAAAAATAATAATAATAAATAAATAAAATAAAGGAAAGCAGATGTGGCTCAGGCGACTGGGCTCCCGCCTACCACATGGGAGGTCACTGGTTTGCATCCCAGCGCCTCCTAAAGAAGACAGCAAGTTGGTGCAACAGGCGTGGCAAGCTCACACAACAAGAGACAAAAGAAAGAAAAGAACATAATGGGAGACACAACAAAGCAGGGAGCAGAGGTTCCCGGTGTCTTCTAAAGAAGACAGCGAGCTGACACGATGGCAGGCCCAGTAAGTTGACGCAACAAGAGACGTGGGGAGGAAAAAACAGAATGAGAGACACAACAAAGCAGGGAGCGGAGGTGGCTCAAGTGATTAGACATCTCCCTCCCACATCAGAGGTCCCGGGTTCGGTTTCCAGTGCCCCCTAAAGAAACAAAGAAGTCTCACCAAGTGAAAAACAACAAGGGGGTGGGGAGAAATAAATAAATCTTAAAAAAAAAAAGATCACCATAGAATTACTTCCTGACAGTATATACCCCAAAATCACCTAACACAAGCCCAAATCCTATAAGACCTTTCTAATACTCTCTTACTAAGGTGCCCATGGCTCCCTATGGTTACTCCCTCACTGCAAGGAGTAATAAACCCAACTTGTTCAACCACAGCAGGGGTTCTTAACAAGGGGTCTATGAACTTGAATTGAAATTAAAAAACACATTATTGTTGAGCGAAGCAAGCCAGACACAAAAGGACAAATACTGTATGAATACGTTACTATAAGCCAAATATATTGTGTAATATATAAAAAAATAAAAAAATTTTTTTAAAAGATGAGGCTCTAAATTGTAGAATGGACATGCTTGTTCAGGCCGTCACCTGCAGCTCCCTCAGATGCCTGTCAGAGGGCAAGTCAATGCAGACAAGTGTAGGAGGTCCCCTGTGAAGGTGGAGCAGGGGAGCCACCTAGAGCTGTGCCTGCTAGAGCACGAGCTGCCCTTGGAACACGTGGACCAGAACTCCTCCTCCAACAAAAGGTCCATGGTCCCCCTGTCCAGGACGGGCAGTGGTGCCCTCTGTGGCCCGCAGCTTAAATAGATGCCCAGGCAGTAGAACACCACCTCGGCCATGCAGCTCACTATCCACAGGACCCTTTTCCATTCAGGGCCATCACAGGCCTTGCCCAGCTGCCCTGAGGACCAAGGGGTCAACATCTAGTGACTCACTTGCCCCAGGTGCAGTGGCCCACTGACTGGGAAGTCAGGCTCAGAGGAAGCAAGCCCCAGAGGAGCTCTGAGGAGAAGTCTGATTGGTCCAGGTGTAATCACCATCCCCTTGGCAGCGATGGTCAGCGATTGGTTCAGATATGGGTGTGTGTCTTAGTTTTCCAGGGCTACTGTACGTAACAAAGCACCACGGACTAGTGGGGTTAAAACAACGGTCCAGAAAGCTAGAAGTCTGAAATCAAGGGATCTACAGGGCCATGGTTTCTCTTAAGGGGAGGATCTGTTCCATGCCTCTCCCCTGCTTGTGGTGAGTAGTCAGCAGGCAATCTATGGTACTCCCTGGCTTATAGCAGCATGACTCGACAGGTGACTAATTCCCTTTGTTCCTGTCTTATTGACTGTGTCCAAATTTCCTCTGCTTTAAGGACACCAGTAGTATTAGATGAAGGCCCTCCTTAATTTGGCCTCATCTTAACTAATCACATCTTCAAAGATCTTATTTCCACATGGGGTCACATTCATGAGGCCAAGGATTTTAATATATTGGGTGGAGGGTGGACAAAATTCAACCCATAACAGCATATGACCCAATTTGGGCAAATGAAGAGGTTTGCTGGGGGTCTTTCTAGGAGAGCTTCTAGAAGTGACCCTCTTCTTTCCACTGGATGTATTTCTATGCCAGGACATGATGTGGGGAATGGAAACAGCCATCTTGCCACCAGCCTGAGGATGATGCCAACACATGGGCCAGAAAGACACCCAAGGAAACAGCCTGGGCTCCCGGATTAGGTCAACCCAGAAGCCCGCCTCCCCTCTGTTATGTCAGCCAGTACATGTCCTTCTCGTTTAAGTCAGAAAAAAAAAACATTATTATTCTTGTGGGGACCTGTTGGTGCAGGTGTGATAAATTTATTAAATAGTACACATGGGAAGCGGCTGTGGCTCAATCAGTAGGGCTCCCGTTTACCATATGGGAGGCCCTGGGTTCAGTTCCCAGGGCCTCCTGGTGAAGGCAAGCCCGACCGCACGGCGTGGTTAGCTGACCCAGCGAGCACAAGCAGCAAGGGGGGGATAAATGAATAAATAAATAAAATCTTAAAATAAATAAATAAATAAATAAATAAATGTAGGCTTGTGCTCTCCAAATTTAATTAAAAAAAATAAATAAATAAAATAAATAAATAAATAAATAAATAAATAAATAGTACACAGTATGTGTGGACTTAGTAAGGGGTCCAAGGTTTTCACTTGACTAGCAAAGGGGTCCGTGGAACAAAAAAGGTAAAGGACCCCTGAACTACAGGCATATTCCTGGTGCTTTGTTGTTGCTGTTTTGTCTTATTGATTTCTTATTAATTTTCATCTAGTTTTATTTTTATTTTTTTGCTTTTATTGTTTCTTTTGTTTGTTTTCTTCTTTTTTATTTCCTGGTGGTCTTTGACTGAAGAACATTGACAATGTTCTTCCATATTCTTCTAAGAACCTGTGCCTACCTCTCACAGCCCTTACATATTAGAATTCTTGCTTATATCTGTCTGTCTGACTAGCCTGACCTCCTTTGTTGGGTAAATGAATGAATAAATGAAAACCATATACTCAGCATGATTTCACATAGACTGAAAATGGAAGGGAGCCAGAAGAAATAAAAACAGTTGATCTGAGATGCTGAATCATGGGTAATATTTAAATCTCCCTTACTGATTGTTTTAAATGATATTGTTTTTTTTATTTTATCTTTTTTTTTTTTTTAATGATTTTAACTACATTTACAAGAATTTGGGAAACAAATGATAAGCCCATAAAAATGGAGTTATTTTATAATCATAAAAATGATTTTTGTGAATCCCATGCATAGGCTACAACACTACAAGAGCCAAAATTGTATATACACTAATATTACAAGTGTAAAGATATACCGATAAAAACAGATTAGGGAAAAAAAGAAAGGGAGAAGAAAAAAGGCTTAAAGTTGTGTGTAGAGTGATGGGATTATAAGTAACATTATTCAACCTATTTTCCAAACCCTCAGCAGTATGGTTACTTTTAATAATTCAACTTTAATTATAAATGTTTTACATATTTTTACCAATAAACACAAAGTAAAACTCATTAACTGGACGATACCGGGCAGAAGTTAAAGGTGAATTTTGCTGGCAACGTAAAACTACACAGCTAGAAACGAGACATGTTAGTAAAGATTACATATCCAGGGCTTAAACTATATGCCAGACACTGTGCTAACTATATTTTCATTGATTCCTCACAACTCTGAGAGGTACTATTCCAACTATAAAGACGAGAAAACTAAGGTTCCAAGATTAAATTACCCGAGGTCACACAGTTAAGTGGCAAAACTAACCCTGGAGTCCGGCGTTTAGCACTCGATCCAAGCTAGGAAAGCGATCCAGACAGTGCCAAGCGGCCTCGAGAAGCTGGACTTTCGCTGCCCCTTAACCCTCACCTGCCCAAGCAGGGTCGCCCTCCCATGTCCGGGACGTCCTAACCACCAGTGATCGCCAATTCGCCTCCACGGCGGGCTCCCAGGAGTGGCTTCCTCCAGGGTCCCCTGCTTTTTCCGTCCAGGTCCCTCCCCTTTTCCTGTCCGGTGCCAAACCAGGCGTTAGGACCCTAGAGTTCCGGTCCGGTGCGGAAAGCGGGCGGGTTAGCAAGAAGTCTGGATTCCGCCGAACTGAGGCTTTTGGTCCACCTGCTCCCCAACTGACTCAGTTTGCACCCCTCCTGATCTTTCCTGTCTGATGTAAGAAAGCGGGGACAGGGAAGCGGCTGTGGCTCAATCAGTAGGGCTCCCGTTTACCATATGGGAGGCCCCGGGTTCAGTTCCCGGGGCCTCCTGGTAAAGGCAAGCCCGCCCGCATGGCGTGGTTAGCTGACCCAGCGAGCACAAGCAGCAAGGCGGGGATAAATGAATAAATAAATAAAATCTTTAAAAAAAAAAAAAAAAAGAAATTGGGGACATTTTAGAGAAGTTTTTCGCCTCGCCTTATTTCACCCCTCCTTCTGGCAGCAAACTCCATCCTTGCATCTTTCAAATAGGACCCAGATATTGCCAATGCCCCTTCGCCCCCAGACTCCTGGGTCCCCTCATGCTTGCTCTCCACGCAGCTTCCCCAAGAGCTATCCACGTCCCAGAGGGCCGCATCTGCTGAAATTGCCCCGCGGAATACCTGGAGATGCGTCTAATCAGCAAACCTCCCTACCCTCCCTGGCCCAACTCCACCCCGCGGGCCTCACAGTCCTTAGA
Organism: Tolypeutes matacus; assembly: GCA_026826555.1. NCBI lineage: Eukaryota > Metazoa > Chordata > Mammalia > Cingulata > Chlamyphoridae > Tolypeutes > Tolypeutes matacus. The sequence goes on along the minus strand of JAKSZT010054394.1, from coordinate 6,808,222 downwards.
GCTTCTATTATATTTTGGGCACACCTCTGTTACAGAAATTTCAACCTTTTAAAAAGTTTGTATTTTGGTAACATTGGTATAACGTAACAGTTCCCATTTTAACCAATTTCAACTATACAAATCAGTAGCATTACTTTCTTAACACTGTATCTTAATTTTTCATTCACTTCTCCCTTCCTCTATCACGCTGTGAGATGTTTGGCTCCAGAACTGTCCTGTTCGTCCTTTTCCCAGCACCTAGCATAGTGCTGGAAGGAATTAAGCATGCAGCAAGAATTTGAATAAATTGTATCTGCTGGCAGTCTTCTCCCAGGCCCATCCTCAGTACCCATGAAAACCATGCTTTTCCAAATTTCCTAAGGACCTCACCAAAAATCCAACTGCCTCTTCGAAGTTTCTTCCATCACCAGTTTCCATGCCTTCTCCTCTTCCTTAAATTCTGCTTTGACTTCTCAGACTCTACAATGCCTATCTCGCCTACTTCCTAAGAAGTTCCCTATCTGCTTCTTTCACTGGCTCACTCTTCTTTCTCTTCCCTCAACCTTAAATGTAGATTATCTCCAAAGCCCAGTGGGTATTTTCTTTTCTACCCTCAAATATGAGGTATCTACAGACAATTTGATAATCTCTTTCCCTGACCCCCATTGGCATACATTTCCAACCATTGGCAGTCAATTCCAGCTGTGAAATATATCACTGGCATCTCAAATTCAGTACACATGTCTAAAACTGAATGCATCTTATTTCCCCATGCTAACTCCTCCTATTAACTTCCCTATTTCTGTAAATGCTCACATCCTCCTAGGCTGGAAACCCTTGGCTATCCTTGATTCCTCTCCTTAAAACTTTTTCTCGCCAATTCTAAATTCTATTGAAATCTTTTTGCCTGTCTTTGATCTCTCTCCCTCCTTATTAAACCCAATGACAACTGTGGTAGGTTGAATTATGTACCTTGCAGGGCAGGGAACATGTTCTTAATCTTAATCCCATTCCTGGGAGTATGAACTCATTAAAATAGGACCTTTTGAAAATGACATTTTTAGTTAAGTTGTGGCCAACTGAAATAGGATGGGTCTTAAACCTATTACTGGAGTCCTTATAGAGAGGAAGGAGCTAGAAGCTGGAAGTCACCTAGAACCCAGAAGAGAAAGGAGAGGCTATCAACATGGAAGCCAAGGAACTCCAAAGATTGCCAGCCCTCCAGAACACTACCGACTCAGGAGGAAGCAAGCTTTCCAGCCTCCAAAACTGTGAGACAACAAATTCCCATTGTTAATCCAACCCATTGAGTGGTATTTGTCATAGCAGCCAGGTAACTAAGATAATACACCAATACTTACTGCCCTTAGACAACTTATATGCAGTCTACTGGATTGCTCTACTCTACATATAATAGTCTGTCTGTCTCCATTTTAAACATGGCACCCAGAGTTAAATACTATTTTCCTTTGGCCAATATTCCAGACATACCACAGCATAAATTCTAGGCCTTCTGTAATTTATTGCTACTCTATCTATACTATTCATATTTATTTTCAATTTCTCACCCCAGCTGGTATCTGCCTAAATTACACTTATTTCTTCTTATAATGGAGCTTAATATTTCTCTGCTCAGCATCCTTCCCTCTCCACCATCCCAACCATGTGTCTCTTGTATTAAATGACCCTTCTCCCCTACTTCAGCTGATTGGTCTGCACTGAGCCAATCAGAATCCTTCCTCCAGATTTTTTTACCTAAAACTGAGAAAGAGCCTTTCTAACTCTGGTGGCAGCTGTAGTAGGCTGTGGAGCTGCCGAATTGCCTGCTAGTATTGTGGAGGAAACTGGTTTGCAGCAAAAGAAAATAAAATCAAAGTGCTGAGAGAAACATAGATGGGAGGCAAAAAGAAGTTCCAGTCAGCATTTGTGTTGCCAATTCTAGTTGTTCCGGAGGCCCAGCTACATTTATGCTCTTCCCATCACTTTTATATTTATTCTTGAGTTCTAAACACCAATAAATTCCTTCTACCTAAATTAATTAGAGTTACCTGCAACAAATAGGTTCTGACTGATCGTTGAGTCCACCTATTCAAAACATATGTTAAATCGACTTCCTCATTAAACATTTTCCTAATACTCCCATCCCATAATGATTTCTCCCCATCTGACATGCTATAACATTTATACTTTATGCTATGCACACTGGCACATAATTATGTTCAAATGAAAACTAGATTATAAACACAAGTAAACTGTTATTTCATTGTTTTATGTGTACAAGACTTTGATGGTAATGATTTTGTCATATATTTTTTTAAAATACCTTCTACAGTAAACTGCACAAAGTTAGAAATAGAGTGGGTACTGCTTTGTTTTGTTTAATGGGCCAAACAAAAGACAAATTTCATGAAACCTTTAGGAAGAATTGGAGTGACAAAGGCCAGGAAGGATTATTACAATTGTTCAGGCAAGAGGTGACTATGATTCAGCAATTTCAGCTCTGGAGGGTACCAAAAAAATTGGGGTTCCTTTGGAGTTTAAGAATGATTGGGGGGGTCGGATGCGGCTCAACTGGTTGGGCGTCCGTCTCCCATATGGAGGGACCCGGGTTCGATACCCGGGACCTCCCGGTAAAAAAAAAAAAGAATGATTGGGGTATAGAATCCAGGCAAGTAAAGGATTTGTTTCAAGAAAAAAGTTTACCTCATGGGGGTTTGCAGGTCATGGTGGAGTCACTACAGGTCCAGGATTAGTATGCTGAGGGTCATCTGGTCTATAGGACTTGCAATCAGAATGACAAATTGCCCTTTGCTGATCTAGGAACTTGATATTATCTGTTTTTGCAGAGGGTTACTTTGTGCCAAACTCAAGGAGGAAAACTGACAAATCAGAATGTTCATTTATGCATCTACAACAGGAAATGGACCTAACTTGAAATCCAAGGCTGTTTGCCCGAGACCGTCCCTCCTAGTGGGGAAGCCCACCCTGTAAGCCAGATACAGACCAGTGGATAAGGAGGGATCCATAATGAAGAAGACCTGGCGGTGTTCAAGTGGATTTTCCAGTAAGCCAAATGAATTATCTGTCCCTTTTCTGGGGATATTTCTATATGCAGCACTAAAGCCAGGCATCTGGCCCTCCCACTTCAGTAAATATATCTGGGGACACAGACATGTCCTTTCTCTATAGCTGTTGTCTTAGTTGACTCCATGCAGGCCAGCCCCTCTTCATCCCCCACCTATATGTCAGCACAACAACCACTTCTGACTGAAGCAATTTTATCTTCCTTTACAATTACAATTACAATCCCGGAGGCTCTATCACAGTCCCCTCCTGGCCTGGATTTGGGAAAGACCTTGCTGCCTCTGCCACAGTGTTACAAATCTCAGTCTGAATTGCACTTAGTGAAATCTTCTTGCCAGGGTGAAAGGATCGGGCATTCTTAATGGCTTCAGTTTCTGATTGGCATTTTCTAACCTGGTCCTCATATTCAGGGGTTGAGCCTGAGGAGAAACCACTCATTGTTTCCTGATATTTATTCTTCATTTCATTGCAATAGAATACTTAGCTGGGAACATGAATAAAGATTACATTTCATAGCCTCCTTTGCATCTATCAATGGGAGTAGAAATGTCAGGTGATAGCTTCTGGGAACTTTCCTTAAAAGACATCTGGCATGTGTCTTCCCCCTACTTCGTTTCATTTTTTTCGCCAATTTATAAGTTTTCTTTTTATTTTCTTTTTTTTTATCAAGTCAATTTTATTGATATATATATATTAATAAAGCATACAATTCATCCAAAGTGTACAATCAATGGTATTTGGTATAATCACAAAGTTTGCACTCGTCAGTTCAATTACTATTACAGCATTTTCATTATTTCAATAATAATAATAAACAAAAAATAGACAAACAAACAAGAAAATTCTTCACCTCTCAATCTCTGTTTCCTCTGCTGTACATAGATGCTAATTCTGGCTATTCTTACAAAATTATTTATTTACTAAATAGTTTCATTGAGTTATATTCACATACCATGCGATCTATCTAAAATATTTAATCAATGGCTTTTAGTATAATCACAATGTTGTGCATTCATCATCACAAATATTGTATGATAGTATTACTATGAACTAAATATATTGTGTAACATATTGTATGATTCCATTTATATAAAATGTAAATATAAATCAATTTATAAAGATGAAATTTGATTAGTGGTTATGTAGGGCTAGGGAAGGCATGCTAAGGGGTATGGAGCTTTTCTTTTCTTTTTGGAGTAATAAAATAATTCGTTTCATCTTAATGCCTAGAATTTGGAAATGACAGAACTCCATCTTGGACCATAACCTCCTAAGAAAGGAGCAGAAAGCAGGAAAGAGCCTAGGACCCCAAAGTTTTTGGAAAGCAGATCACCTGCATCTGGACTTCAGCATGACAAATAAATAAACTTTTCTCTTCTCTAAGCCAATGTTAATTTGGGTTTATCACCCACAGTGACCCTAATCCTAAGTCATATATCCCAGTTCATGTCACTATCTGTAAGTGTACAGTTTGACTCACTTTGAGTCGTTTCTTTTTTTAAAAAAAAAAATCATTTTTATTTATTTATCCCCCCTCATTGATTGCTCTCACTGTCTGTTCTCTGTGTCTGTGTGTTGTGTGCTCTCTGTCTGCTTGTATTCTTTTTAAGAGGCACTGGGAACAGAACTTGGGAACTCCCATGTGGGAGGCAGGCACCCAATCACTTGAGTCACTTCCAATCCCTGCTTGTTGTGTTTCTCATTGTGTTTCCTCATTGTGTCTCCTCACTGTGTAATCTCATTGTGTCATCTTGTTGCGTCAGCTCACCGCGCCAGCCTGTCAGCCCGCTGTCTTGCTCATCTTCTTTAGGAGGTACTGGGAACTGAACCCGGGACCTCCCATGTGGTAGGTGGGCACTCAACTGCTTGAGCCATATCCGCTTCCCTCAAGTTTCTTTTTTAAAGAAAACATCACATCCAGGTGGACCCAAAGGAACCTATAGGCAAACAGACATAGAACTCATAAACCAAAAGAAATTTCTTCAATGATGGAAATGTTCTATATTAGTGATATCCAATACAGTAGCCACTAGCCACATGAGGCTATTTAAACTTAAATTCATTTAAAATAAATAAAAATTCAACTCTTCATTTATACTAGGCACACTTCAAGTGCTAAAAATCTATATGTGGCTAGTGGCTTAATGTATTGGACAGTACAATCCTAGATGATGGAGAGAGAATTCTATATTACTCTTGAATCAATCAGCATGTGAGAATCAAAGATTAATAAACATAGTATGGGAAGTAGAATTAAGCAAAGTATGAATTTTGTCACAGATTAAACCTTCAGAAGAGCCAGGTAATATTGGCTGGAGTAGTTTTTTTTTTTTTTTTTTTTTTTTTTCACAAATAAACCAACTTTAATAGATATTATTTTGTATTTATATAGCGCCTTCTTCAAGAACTTTAAATGCTTTACAGACATTATATCTAATTAATCCCCACAACAACGCTGTGAGGTAGGTATTACTCCCATTTTACGAGAGAGGGAGACTGAAGCACAGAGAGGTTAAGTGACTTGCCCAAAGTCACACAGTTAAATCCACTGAAGAGCCAGAGCCCAAGTGCCGTAGCCTCCCAGCTCCCAGGTAAAACTTCAGGAGAGAACCTTTAATGAAGCATCTTGAAAGAAAGTATCAAGAGTAGTATGTTATGAAAGTGAAGTCTTCCTCCTGCCATCAAGGAAAGAAAACACTCAACGGTGATGGTCAGAGGCGGCAAGGCCCAGATCATCCACACCTTCTTCTTTCCCTTTCCTAAGGCCTCAGGGCTCCTGTCTTAAGTAATAGGAGTAGTTTTTGTGTTGTTTTTTTTTTAAATATTATTCCTTCTCCAAAGGGGTTTTGGGGTTTTTTTATTTTTATTTTTTTAAGATTTTATTTATTTATCCATTTATTCCCCCCTTGCTGCTTGTGCTCGCTGGGTCAGCTAACCACGCCGTGTGGGCGGGCCCGCCCTCACCAGGAGGCCCTGGGAACCGGGCCCGGGGCCTCCCATATGGTAAACGGGAGCCCTACTGATTGAGCCACAGCCGCTTCCCAGGAGTAGTTTTAACCAGTGGGCTGTTATCCTATATTTTCTCTCCCTCATCTCCTAAATGTAGAATCCCTCAAGATTTATTCCTCAAGCTTTCTTCCCCTTTAAGGTTTCACCCACTTCTACTCCTTCACTGTAACCTCATTTAGCAGTCAGTCTGCTTTATATCCCCACATAAGATTTCTACTTTCATTTTTTTTTTTAATGTTTTATTTTATTTATATATTTATTTATTTATTTTTATTTTTATTTTACCAGGAGGTCCCGGGAATCAAACCCAGGTCCCTCCATATGGCAGACGGATGCCCAACCATTTGAGCCACATCCGCCCCCCTCTACTTTCATTTTGAATGAAGCCACCTATTTGAGCTCCACCTGCCTTCTAACTGTACTTTTTTTTCTTTGTGCGCAGTCTTTATTTCAAGTAATTGTAAAACACCATTAGGTTATTCCTCAAAACAAGAGCAAGGATCACCCCCTGCAGAAACTTAAGAAACTATATACAGAACTTTACAGAACAGAGGGCAACACTTAAGCTGAAGCCTAACTGCTGACCAGAGAATGGGATTCTGAGTGGACTCAAGGAAGAGAAGAAAACCAGGTAGGGAAGGAAAGGTGCCCATCTGAACCAAACTTTATATGCCATCCTGGAGGATTGTCCCTTTTATTAATATAAAATGGCCTTCCACATCTCTTATCACTTTTTTGCATTTGAAGTCTGTTTTGTCTGATATTAGTATAGCTACCCTGCTCTTTTCTGTTTACTATTCGCATGGAGTATCTTTTTCCAACCTTTTACTTTCAGCTGGCTTGTATCCTTGTGTCTGAGATGAGTTTCTTGTAAGCAGCATATAGATGGCTCATGTATTTTATCCCTTCTGTCAGCCTGTATCTTTTGACTGGGGAATTTAATCCATTCACATTCAATGATATTACTGAAAATGCACTATTTATTTCCTCCATTTTATTCTTTGGTTTTCATGTCATCTTATTTTTGTCTTTCTTTTTACTCTTTTGGTTATCCTTTCTGCTTTTCTTTCTTCTATACTCTCCTCCAAGCCTCTCTCTCCTGTCTTTTTCTTTCAGGTTCTAAGGCTTCCTTTAATATTTCCTGCAAGGTGGATTCTTTTTTGCAAACACTCTTAGTTTCTGTTTGTTTGTGAATACTTTATATTCACCTTCATATTTGAAGGACAGTTTTGCTGGGTAAAGAATTCTCAGCTGGCAGTTTTTCTCTTTCAGTTTCCTAATTGTATCATACCACTGTCTTCTCGCCTCCATGGTTTCTGAAGAGAAATCTGCACAAAGTCTTACTGGACGTCCTTTGTACGTGATCGTTTGCTTCTCTCTCGCTGCTCTGAGCATTTTCTCTTTCTTTTACATTTGACATTCTGAATAATATGTCTTGGCATAGGTCTATTTGGATTTATTCTTATTGGGGTACGGTGTGCTTCTTGGACATGTAAGTTCATTTCTTTCATGAGAGTTGGGAAATTTTCAGCTATTATTTCCTCAAATACTCTTTCTGCCCCTTTTCCTTTCTCTTCTCCTTCTGGAACTCCAATGACACGTATGTTCTTGCGTTTTGTGTTGTCATTCAACTCTCTGAGCCCCTGCTCAATTTTTTCCATTCTTTTCTCGCTCTGTTCTTTTCTCTCTTCAATTTTAGCTGCTCTGTCTTCAGTATCACTTATTCTTTCTTCTACCATTTCAAGTCCGCTGTTGTATGCTTCAAATGTATTTTTTATTTCACCTATTGTGTCTTTCATTCCCATGAACTCCGTTACTTTTCTGTTCATGATTTCAAATTCTTCTTTGCGTTCGCTCAATGACTTCTTGATGTCATTGATCTCTTTAACTATATTCTCTTTCATCTCATTAATTTGATTTTGAAAATGTGTGCTCATCTCACTGATTAGTTCTCTCAAATTCTGCATCTCTTCTGGGACTTTGCTGTATTCCTTTTCTTGGGCCATGTCTTCTATTTTCTTGTTATGGCCCGTAATTTTTTGTTGGTGCTTAGGCATCTGGTTAGTTTGTATTTTACTTAGATGCTCTATCTCTTTCTCTTTTATGGGGTTTTAGTGGCAGGAGGCTGTGAGATACCACCGCTCTTTGATTTTTGGCTCAACCTTGATTGTTAGGATTGTTCTGCTAGTTGCTCAAAACTGGGCACTGGACCCAGTAATTGGTTGTAGAGTCGTTTCCTAGGGCCTTGGGCAGGGAGGCTATAGAGGCCAGGAAAAGTCTCTCTTACTTATTAATTTTCTTATGTGCACTTCCTTGGTCTGCCAGGAGATGGCGCTTGTTGTCTGCTCTCAATTCAATGCCTGGTTGGAGCTTATTTGTTGTGACACAGACCAGATCAATGTGATAGAGCTTCCTGTCTGGGGGCTAGGAGCCCTGTGATTCAAACTTTCTGAGACAGTTCTCCAGACTTCTCTCGTAGCGCCCCCCTTTTCCCAGCTAGGAAATATTTCCACTCCCTTCTGAATCCTCAACAATCAGTCCCTGTTAGTAGAGGATGAGATTGGGAGGTTTGTATATCTTTAGCCCCTTGCCGGCTCCAAGGCAAACAATGGCGCAGCCACACCCAGCCTGGAAGGGCTCTGGGGACAGGGCAGACCAGACCCGGGAGTCCAAAGGAGGGTCAGCCCCAGGCTCTCTCTCCCCTCTCCCGTGGTGTCCTCAACAATTAGTCCAGGTTAGAAGAGAGGGAGGTTGCGAGGATCGGATTTCTCCAGTCCTTTCCGGGCTCCCAGGGCAAACCGCAGTGTGGAAGGGTCCTTTCCAGGCTCCCAGGGCAAACCTCCATGTGGAAGGGTCTGTGGGGCTCTGCAGCCCAAATTTCAGGTCCAAACCTGAGTCAGCCTAAGGCTGTGTCCCTCTCTCTCCCCTTTCCGGGAGTGGCAGATCCCTGAAGCCCCCTTTGTCTGTGGTCGCAGACCCAGGGGCCCGAGAATTCTGAAGAGTGTGGGGGAGGGTGCCGGCAGCAGCAGAAGCTGCTACTTGCAACTCACAGTTCTGTTGTCGTGATTTCCCTCTTCCGTCCCTCTCTCCTCTGGGTGGTGTGCAGCCTTCACCTGCTGACCTAAACCCTAGAAGATCTTTTTCGGGGCTGTTGCAGCTTGTCCTCTAGCTATTTTTCTGGAGAAGAGATTCCCGTGTCTTACTAGTCCGCCATCTTCCCGGAAGTCCGAGAATTCTTTATCCAGCAAAATTGTCCTTCAAATATGTAGGTGAGTATAAAATAATCACAAACAAACAGAAACTAAGTGAGTTTGCAAAAAAGAATCAACCTTTGCATGAAATATTAAAAGAAGCCTTAGAACCTGAAAGAAAAAGACAGGAGAGACAGGCTAGAAGGAGAGTATAGAAGAAAGAATAGCAGATAGAATAACCAAAAGAGTAAAAAAAAAAAAAAAAAAAACATAAAAATAAGATATGACATATGAAAACCAAAGAATAAAATGGAGGAAATAGTGCATTTTCAGTAATATCATTGAATGTGAATGGATTAAACTCCCCAATCAAAAGATACAGGCTGACAGAATGGATAAAAAAATATAAGCCATCCATATGTTGCTTACAAGAAACTCACCTTAGAGCCAGGGATATAAACCAGTTGAAAGTGAAAAGTTAGAAAAAGACAATTCAGGGAAGCGGCTGTGGCTCAATCAGTAGGGCTCCCGTTAGCCATATGGGAGACCCCGGGTTCGGTTCCCGGGGTCTCCTGGTGGAGGCAAGCCCGCCTGCACGGCGTGGTTAGCTGACCCAGCGAGCACAAGCAGCAAGGGGGGGCTAAATGAATAAATAAATAAAATCTTTAAAAAAAAAAAAAAAAAAGAAAAGAAAAAGACAATTCACGCGAATATTAACCAGAAAAGAGCAGGGGCAGCTATACTAATATCAGACAAAACAGACTTTACATGAAAAATAAGTTATAAGAGATAGAGAAGGCCATTATATGTTAATAAAAGGGACAATCCACCAGAAAGATTTAACAGTCATAAATATCTATGCACCTAACCAGGGTGCCCCAAAATACATGAGACAAACTCTAGCAAAACTGAAGGGAGAAACAGACATTTCTACAATAATTGTTGAAGACCTCAACACCCCACTCACATCATTAGATAGAACAACTAGACAGAAGATCAACAAGGAAACAGAAAACTTGAACAATATGATAAACGAGTTAGACCTAACAGACATATACAGAATGCTGCATCCAAACTCAGCAGGTTACACATTATTCTCAAGTGCCTATGGATCTTTCTCCAGGATAGACCATTTGTTAGGGCACAATGCAGCTTTCAATAAATATAAAAAGATTGAAATTATACAAAGCGCCTTCTCAGATCATAGTGGAATGAAACTGGAAATCAATAATAGACAGGAAAGAGGTAAATTTGAAAATGTGTGGAGGCTGAACAACACACTCCTAAATAATCAGTGGGTCAAAAAAGAGATTGCAAGTGTAATCAGTAAATATATTGAGACAAATGAAAATGAGAACACAACGTATCAAAACTTATGGGATACAGTGAAGGCAGTCTTGAGAGGGAAATTTATAGCCCTAAATGTCTCTATTAAAAAACAAGAAAGAGCTAAACTCAAAGATTTAACTGAACAACTAGAGAAACTAGAAAAAGAAGAGCAAACCAATCCCAAAGCAAGCAGAAGGAAAGAAATAATAAAGATTAGAGCAGAAATAAATGAAAATGAGAACAGAAAAATAAAGAAAATCAACAAAACCAAAAGTTGGTTCTTTGAGAAGATCAATAAAAGTGACAAACCCCTAGCTAGACTAACAAAGAAAAAAAGAGAGAAGACGCAAATAAATACAATCAGAAATGAATGGGGGGAAGTTATGACTGACTCCACAGAAATGCATTACCAACCCACACTGACACTACAAGAAATATAAGAACTTAACAAACCAATCACATTTAAGGAGATTGAATCTGTCATCAAAAATCTACCAACAGGAGGCGGATGTGGCTCAAATGGTTGGGCATCCGTCTGCCATATGGAGGGACCTGGGTTCGATCCCCGGGACCTCCCGGTAAAATAAAAAATAGAGAGAGAGAAGGCGCATGGGCTGCCAGGCTCTGTGTGCTGGTGAGCCGCCAGGCCCCGGGAGCCATGCATCAAGATGATGACGCAACAAGAGAGAGACGCAGGGGAGAGACAAGACAAGATGCTCCAAAAGCTCCGGAAGCCAGGAGCCGAGGTGGCGCAGGCCACAGAATACCTGTCTCCTACATTGAAAGTCTCCAGGATCGAGTCCTGGTGAAGACTGGAGGAGGAGGATGAGAAGAGATAGCAGAAAAAACAGACACAGAGAATTGCCCAGCGAATGGACACAAAACAGCAAAATGGGGAAGGGGGGTGTGGTTTAAAATGGATAAAGTAAATAAATAAATCTTTTTTAAAAAATTCTACCAACGGGAAGCGGCTGTGGCTCAATCAGTAGGGCTCTCGTTTACCATATGGGAGGCCCCGGGTTCGGTTCCCGGGGCCTCCTGGTGAAGGCAAGCCCGCCCGCACGGCGTGGTTAGCTGACCCAGCGAGCACAAGCAGCAAGGGGGGGGGATAAATGAATAAATAAATAAAATCTTTAAAAAAAAAAAAAAAAAAAATTCTACCAACAAGAACAGACACAGAGTACTACATATTGTCTGATCCATTTATATAAAATGTAAATATAAATTAATTTATAAAGATGAAAGGAGATTAGTGGTTATGTAGGTCTGAGTAATGAAATTGTTCTAAATTTTTTAGATGATGAATGTGCAACATTATGATTATACTAAAAGCCATTGATTATACACTTTGGATAGAATAGCTAGAAAAAGCAGCTATGTACAGTGAGGGAAGCCTAGAGGGGTTGAGAGGTGAGGAATGTTCTTGTTTGTTAGTTGGTTTTTTGTTTTTGGTTCTTTTTTAATGTTTTATGTTTATTATTATTATTGAAATAATGTAAATGCTCTAATAATGATTGAAGTGATGAACACAAAACTATGTGATTATAGCAGATACCATTGATTGTACACTCTGGATGAACTGTATGTTTATTATATGTATTAATAAAATTGATTTGTTATTTAAAAATGAAAAAAAAAAATCTCCCAACAAAGAAAAGTCCAGGACCAGATGACTTCACAGGTGAATTCTACCAAGCATTTCGAGAAGAATTAACACCAATCCTGTTTAAATTCCTCCAAAAAATTGAAGAGGAGGGAAAATTACCCAAAACATTTTATGAAGCCAACATCACCCTAAGACCAAAGCCAGATAAAGATTCCACAAGAAAAGAAAATTACAGACCAATCTCTCTAATGAACATAGATGCAAAAATTCTCAACAAAATACTTGCAAATCGAATCCAACAGCATATCAAAAGACTTATACATCACGACCAAGTGGGATTTATTCCTGGTATGCAAGGCTGGTTCAACATAAGAAAATCAATCAATGTAATACACCACATTAACAAGCTGAAGGGAAAAAAACACATGATTTTTCTCAATCAATGCAGAAAAGGCATTTGACAAAATCCAGCATTTTTTTTTTTTAAATATTTTAAAAGATGCTTAGATTATATAAATGTTACACAAAAATTACAGGGATTCCCATGTTCCCCACCCCCCATACCTCCCACATCCTCCCACATAAACATCTTTCATTAGTGTGGCACATCACCTGCAATGGAGATACACATCCTGGCTTAGCCACTAAGCATGGACCATAGTTCACATTGTAGACCACACTCTCTCCCACACAATTCTGCATGTTATATGCTGATGTAAAATGGCCTATACATGGGAATCCCAGTAGGTTCCGTGTAATAATTTAGGTAATCTAACCACCTCTTAAAATATATATATATATAACATTTTTGTAAGCAAATGCACATATATGCATATATATTTATATATCATTTTACAAATATTGGTATGTATTGTGAAAATTTTGATTTTTACCCACAATAAAAAATAAATTAAAAAAAAAAGGCCTATATCTGTCGTTGTATTGTCACTCAGGATAATTCCCAAGTCCCGAAAAAGCTCCTGTATAACAACTGCTTTTCTCTCTCCCTGCCCCAAAAGCATCCAGTGGCCACTGGCTCCACATCAATGTTGAAATTTCTTCCAGTGCTTGAATCACAATATATCTACAACAGAATACCAATAAGTCCACTCTAGTCCATAGCTCTTCCCCCAATCCTCAGAAATCTGGGATGGTGATGTCCACTCCACCTCCAAGTGAGAGGGAGCTTATATCCCATGGATAAGAGGGATGGGATTATCCTGCCTGCAGCTGCAGACTCTCTCCATTCCCTGGGATGGCCTTTGTCCATCATCATCTCCCTGCCAGGTGTCTTGGGTGAGTCCATTGAGCTGTAGAGTAGGAGTTGCAGCTCCACCAAGATTCCAGGCACAGCTGGCACATAGGCAGGCCAAAGGCTCCAGTCTTTGGAAGGACACCTTCAAACTGCAGCACCAGATATAGGTTCAAATAGAAGGGACTGATGGACCATGTGCAAGGAGGACTTGTTTGAGTCCAACTTTGTGCCTCTCAGGAACACAGATTCCAAAGTATAGCCCACTGATAAGGCATCAATCTCTGGACCTATCCCCCCTTATATAGGACCTGGGTGTCTTCAGAGCCCTCAGGAGCCCCTCTGTTTCGGGTGATATCCACTTTGGTGTTCTATGAGATACTACTGAGGTGTGCGTAAGCGTTACCTCTGGAATGACCTCCCAACTCTCTTTGAAGTCTCTTAGCCACATGAACTCATTTGTCTTTACCTTTTCCCCCTTTTATTCAAGGTCTTTTTCCAGCCGTGTTGCCAGTTGGCACTTGGTATTAATCCCTCATTGCCAGAGAGGCTCATCACTGGGACTCATGTCCCATGCGGGGGGTGGGGGGGAAGGTAATGCATTCATATGCTGAGTTTGGCTTAGAGAGAGGCCACATTTGAGCAACAAGGAGGGTCTCAGGTTGCAACCATTAGGCACCCCATAACAATAGGCTGAGTTTCAATTAAAAGAGCAAAGACTCCTAAGGCCAGTCATCAATAACAAGAACCCATCAGTGGACCATCCTCCTTAGCCAGACTGTCCCTGCACTTGGTGGACCGTTGCTGCTCCTGTGGAGAATGTGGCAGAGCTCTCCAGGCTGGAAATTCAATATTCTCTCATTTTTTGAGTGATTCTCCACCCATTGTGACCATGCCCCAGGATCCTTTTTTGATAAAAAACATTTCAAAAGATAGAAATAGGAGGAAAATTCCTCAATATGATAAAAGGCATATATGAAAAACCCACAGCCAACATCGTACTCAATGAGGAAAGGATGAAAGTTTTTCCTCTAAGATCGAAAACAAGACAAGGATGCCCATTGTCACCATTATTATTCAATATTGTACTAGAAGTTCTAGCTAGGACAATTAGACAAGAAAAAAAAATTAAAGGTGTCCAAATAAGAAAAGAAGAAGTAAAACTCTCACTTTGCAGATGACATGATCCTGTACTTAGAAAATTCTGAAGTATCCACAGCCAAGCTACTTGAGCTAATAAATGAGTTTAGCAAAGTGGCAGGATACAAGATCAACTTGCAAAAATCAGTTATGTTTTTGTACACTACTACTGAACAATCTGAGGAGGAAATCAGGGGGAAAATTCCATTTACAATAGCAACAAAAAGACCCAAATACCTAGGAATTAATTTATCCAAAGGAGTACAGGACCTATATGCAGAAAACTACAAAACAATGCTAAAAGAAATCAATGAAGACCTAAAGAAATGGAAAGACATTCTATGTTCATGGATTGAAGGACTAAATATTGTGATGATGTCAATCCTACCCAAACTGATTTATAGACTCAATGCAATACCACTCAAAATTCCAACAGCCTACTTTACAGAATTAGTAAAGGTATTTACCAAATTCATTTGAAAGGGAAAGTGTACCCGAATAGCCAAAAGCATTCTAAAAAAGAAGAGAGATATGGGAAGAATTTCACTGCCTGATCTTGAAACCTATTACAAAGCTACAGCGGTCAAAACAACATGGTACCGGCATAAAAATAGACACATCAATCAGTGGAATATAATTGAGAATCCGGAAGTAAAACCTCACATATACAATCAACTGGTTTTTGACAAACCTACCAAGTCCATTTTAACGTGACAAAACAGGTGCTTCAACAAATGGTGCTGGGAAAACTGGATATCTATAACCAAAAAAAATGAAAGAGGACCCCTGTCTCACTCCCTATTCAAGAATCAACTCAAAATGGATCAAAGACATAAATATAAAAGCCAGAACCACAAAACTACTAGAGGAAAATGTAGGGAAACATCTTCAAGACCTTGTAGTAGTTGGAGGTTTCTTGGACCTTACACCCAAAGCATGCACAACAAAAGAAAAAAATATATAAATGGGACCTCCACAAAATTAAACACTTTTGCACCTCACAGGACTTTGTCAAAAGGGTGAAAAGACAGCTGACTCAAGAGGGAAAATATTTGGAAATCACATATCCTATAAGGGTTTAATATCCAGGATATTTAAAGAGATGTTACAACTCAACAATAAAAAGACAAATGACCCAATTAAAAAATGGGCCAAAGACTTGAATAGACATTTGTCCAAAGAAGAAACACAAATGGCAAAAAGAAAAAACATGAAAAAATGCTCAACATCACTAATGATTAGGGAAATGCAAATCAAAACTACAATGAGCTATCATTTCACACTTATCAGAATGGCCACTATTAAAAAGACAGAAAACTACCAGTGTTGTAGAGGATGTGGAGAGATAGGAACACTTATTTACTGTTGGTGGGAATGCGAAATGGTATAGCCACTATGAAGGGCTGTTTGGCAGTTCCTAAAGAAGTTGAATATAGACTTGCCACATGACCCTGCAATACCACTACTGGGTATATACCCAGAAGAACTGAGAGCAGTGACATAAATAGACATCTGCACACCTATGTTCAAAGCAGAGTTATTCACAATTGCTAAAAGTTGGAAACAACCCAGATGTCCATCAAGCGATGAATGGATAAACAAACTGTGGTATAGTCACACGATGGAATATTATGCAGCCTTAAGAAGAAATGAAATCGTAAAGCATAAGACAACATGGATGAATCTGGAGGTCATTATGTTGAGTGAAGTAAGCCAGACACAAAAGGACAAGTACTGTATGATTGCATTACTATGAACCAAACACATTGTGTAACATATCATTTGATTAAATATATATATATATATGTATCCAGTACATTTAATTGAGAAATGTATGCTTTTATTCAACTGTATTTTCTTTTTATTTTTTAATTATTGCTTATATTTTCAATTATTAAATGTACCAAATAATGTTGAAAAAATATAAGACAAGAGGAAATTTAAATTCTGCTGCATATTTGATATTAAATAATTATTATTTATAGTTATGATAATAGTATAGTAGGTTTTTAATAATCCTTTTAGAGATACATACTGAAATATTTAGGGATAGAATGGTATAATGTCTGCTATTTGCTTCAAAATAATATGGAAGGAGAGGAGTCAATGGGAGTATAGTTAAAAATATATAGGCCATAATTTGGTTATTGTTGAAACATGGATAATGGAAACATTGGAGTTCATTATACTCCAAATATTCTGTCTACTTTTGTATACATTTAACATTTCCCATGCAAAATAAAGTAGATCTAAGTGAAAAAATTATAAATAAATAAAGAATATCGGTCTTGACCATGTGGTACAGCCTCTTCCCAGGAGAGAAATCACTCTGGGATCAGGGGGTTTCTTGGTGAACAGTTAAACAGGGAGTTCAAAAGTAGATGAATTTGCGAATATTCTCGCTGTCCTGATTTTGTGATAATCAGGGTAGGCAAAACATTCGCTATATTAGAAACCATGCATGTGTCCCCAGACCTAGTTTTTCTCTCTAGGTCTGGTTTTTAAAATGCTGGTAATAAACTAAGCCTGATATACTATATGACCATCCCATATGGAAAAAGACTGTAACTCTACGTATCTTCGGTCAAACTTAAGAGATAAAGCAAGGGGACGGATGTGGCTCAAATGGTTGGGGGTCCGTCTCCCATATGGAGGGACTTGATTTCAATCCCTTGGACATTCCGGTAAAAATTAAAAAATATATATATAGAAGGCGCGTGGGCCACCTGGTCCCGTCCACAGGTACGCCATCAGGCCCCTCGAGCCACACAGCAAGATGATGACGTAACAGGAGAGTGACGCAAGGGAGAGCCGAGACGAGATGTGCCAAAAAAAAACAGGAACTAAGGTGGCACAGGCTGTAGGATGCCTCCTCTATCTCACATCAGAGCTTCCGAGGATGAAATCCCAGTGAAGACAGGAGAAGGATGAGAAGAGAGGGCAGGAAATGGACACAGAGAGTTGCCCAGCGAATGGACACAAAAACAGCAAAAACGGTGGGGGGGGTGTAAAAATGTATAAAAGTAAATAAAGAAATAAAGAAATCCTTTTAAAAATGTATAGGGGAGTAAGATATGGACTATAGTTAGTAGTAGCACTTTGAAGAGGCTCTTTCATAATTTGTTAAAAAATGTTTCACAACAATGCAAAGTATTTGTGGTGGGGTGATGTGTGGGAGCCCTGTGTGATGTTATGCACGTTTGTTTTGTAAGTTCACAATGTTTACTGAACACTTATATTTTATGTATGTTCATGTATGAATGATATACTTCAATAAATTAAAAAAAAAAAAAAAGTAAATGGAGGGCAGTGAGTGTAGCTCAGTGGTTGAGCACCTGCTTTCCATATATGAGGTCCCGGGTTCAATCCCTGGTACCTACACACATAAAAAATAAATTTAAAAAGTAGATGGGGGAAGCGGATGTGGCTCAAGTGACTGGGCTCCTGTCTACCATATAGGAGGTCCAGGGTTTGATTCCCAGGGCCTCCTGGTCAAAGGCAAGCTGGCCTGCGCAGCAAGCTAGCCCACGTGTAGAGCTGGCCCACGCAGAGTGCAGGCCCGCGTGGAGTGCTGGCCCACACACAAGAAATAAATAAGTAAATAAATCTTAAAAAAAAAAAAAAAAAAAAAGTAGATGGCTTTGGAGCCTGTGAAGCAATATTTTCTCCAAATTCTGGAAATCTTGCATGTAACCTCCTCTTGGGTGCCAGAAGCATATGTCCAGGATGATGGATGGGGCATGCAAGCTGCTCAGAAGCCCTCTCTCGTGCAGGACAGGAGACACACTAGAAAACTCTCCTTCCTAGACCCTTCTGGCTACTGTGTTTCTACCTTGCTGCCCCATCTTGACCACCTTTGCAATCTTGCCCCTCTACCTGTTTTACATGACAATTATTTCCAGTGGGCTGGCCCCTGATTGCTTTGAATAAGCAGACAGTAGTTGGTTCTCTACCAGACCAGGCAGCAACACTAAATTGCAAATAGTAGTTAAGAGTATGACTCCGGAGTCAAACAGCCTGGGATTAAATCCTGGCTCAATCACTTAGTGACTGTGTGATGATGAGAACTCTCTGTGCCTCATTTCTGAATGGACACAGAGATGGGTCATCCAGTAAGGAAGGACTTGCTGTCCCCACTGACAGCCTTCAGCTCTCAGATACTTCGACTTCTCCCTCTATCCCTCCCTTCCAAAGTTGTTAATTCCAGGGACACTCCCTAATAAACATCTTGCACACTAAATTCTATCTCAGAGTCTGCTTCTAAAAGCATCCAACCTTTGACAGTTGGTACTAGGAATGGTCTGAGAAAGAAGGCAATAAAATGGTATTTAGAAGCTGGGTCCCGGGAAGCGGCTATGGCTCAATCAGTAGGGCTCCCGTTTACCATATGGGAGGCCCCGGGTTCGGTTCCCGGGGCCTCCTGGTGAAGGCAAGCCCGCCCGCACGGCGTGGTTAGCTGACTCAGCGAGCACAAGCAGCAAGGGGGGGATAAATGAATAAATAAATAAAATCTTTAAAAAAAAAAAAAAAAAGAAGCTGGGTCCCTCACCACCTGGCTGGCAATGAAGACCTGTCACAAGATGGTGGTCCAATTATTAAACATTTTATCATAGGTGGATAGAAACAGTATACCAGTAGAAGGGAATGTATAGCTGGTGAAATGTATCAGGCATTTTAAAAATATGGGGAGCATAATAACCATGAAGATAGTGGAATTGGATAGCTGAAAGTCAAGTGTGAAAGCCAGAGGATCTCCTTAGGAGCCGATAAAGAGGCTTTCATCGCTGAGGACCAGGACCTGGACTTAATCATCAGAGTAGCTCAAGCTCCAGTAAGGTTAAACTCCCAAGCAAGGCAGTTTGGCTAGGGTGAGACCATGGCCCTAGCTGGGAAATAATGGGACAATGATATATGGGATGTGGACATCTGGTTGATTCCTCTGAAAATCTTGAATCCCCAGATCCTCATGAACTTTTGGAACCTACAGAAATGGCCCACCATCTAGCACTCCCCTCTTACTTGAAGACAGCACAGATGCTTGTCCCCTCCAAGACTGTATGTGTCTCCCTCGGAACCTGCCCTGATCTCCCTCCTTTGCAACAGGAATATAAACGGGGCTAAGTCAATACATAAGCCATTGGGGTAGATATTAGACCTAATAAGGTAGAAAAGGGCCTATATCCCAAAGGAGCTGCAAGAACTAGCCAGCATGTAATGGCAGGAACTGAAATAGTAGCAAAGGACTAGATTTTTTTTTTTAGGTACCAGGGCCGGGGATTGAACCTGCGACCTCATAGATGGGAAGCTGGCACTCAACCACTGAGCACATTAGCAACCCTGGTTTGGTTTTTTTCATTTGTTTGCTTGTTATTTGACTTTTTCTTTTTAGGAGGCACTGGGGAACAAACCCAGAACTTCCCATGTGGGAAGCAGGCACTCAACTGCTTGAGCCACATCTGCTCCCTAGGACTAGATTTTAAGGGTGCTTGATCAAGGGACCCTATTGTAAGATTGGATAAGGGGGAGTTCATTGATTTGGGAGCATTCTCCTGAAATATATGATTTATCACCCTGCCAAGAATCCCAGGAAATGGTGCAAATTTGCTACTAGAATGGCTTTAGAAGCATGGAAAACTCTATGGTTCACATGTTTAAAATGTCAGAATTGCCAAGGCCAATGTTATAGTAAGGGACTAAAAAGCTCAGAAAAGTGAGCAGACAGAAGGGGACATACAATATAAGGCTAGAAAACCCACCAGATGATTACGTTCCATGGGAAGACCTGGAGTATATGCCATTTACCAAGGCCATAAGGAATGGGTTGGTAGAAGGGCACCAGCATCACTGAGAGTTTGGTGGTGATTCTCCTCTGTAGGTCAGGGCCCACAGCAGTAGCAGCTAGTATAAAGCTAGGCTCATTAACAGCAATCAAGGCCAGGTGGCAGCACTATAACTACCAAGAACTCAGGTAGATGCAATTGTTATAATGGGTGGGAAGGTTGGAGTAGCAGCCAAGAAGCCTCAGAGACTTAAGGAGATGATTAACAGAACACAGCCTCCCTCAGAGCAAAATAGATGGACAGCCAGGTACTCTTCAACTTACCATCAGAAGAAATCAAGGATGGATGATCAGGCGGCTGCTGGGAAGTCATCCCAATCAGAAATGACCATCTCTTGCCCACTTACTGGACCTGAGCATTTTCAGGCCCTGAACCCATTTATTAAAGAGAGGCTCAGGTTGCTAGAAGGAAAGATCCTGCTAACACCATGGCAAATACAAACAATGATTTCCCCCATCCTTCCACAAAAAGACTTATAGCTATTTGCGAGAACTATTGGACACAGAATCAGCACTGTCATTGACACCTGGAAACCTGAAGCATCATCATGGCCCCTACTAGAGGAGGGTATGTGGGGGCCAGAAAATTGATGGACTCCTGGCCAAGGTCCTGATTACAGTGTGTTCACCTGGTGGTCATGATTCCAGTCCCCGTGGGTATAATTAGGATAGACATACTTAGTAGCTAGTGCAATCCCCACATTAGGTCCTTGACCTGTGGGGTAAGAGCTCTCATAGTTGGTCACCTAGTGCAGGGATTCTTAATCTTTTTTGTTCCACGGGCCCCTTCTCAGAATGCAGCAGCAGATAGTTTTATGACACTCAACACCGGCATGTCTTAAATTAAAGTTTAGGATTATTCAAAATTACGTTTTACAACTTTCCCATAATTTCAATACCTGATAAACTAACATAGTTCAACATCTGTTCAAATAGTCATTTTCAGCAAAAATTTACAAATTCGAGTTTTCCCACGGCATCATAAAACCATCTCAGCCATCCTTACCAACCTTTTTGCAGGCAGTTATCCACTACTCAGAACACACTACATGAAGATAAAAATCACACTATACTGTGTATTATTTAATATATTACACCCGCACAAATATACTGAAAGAATACTGCTTTTAAATGCATAAAATAAAATTACATTATGGTTGAAACAAAACAATTATAATATATTCTCCAGAGCCTTAGAGTATGCTTCTGAAGTTATTTATACTTTTAAGGTATCATGAAAACAAAGAGATCTTAACCTCCTAAGGAGGAAAAGAAAAAAAAAGAAAACATTTCTTACATAAACTACCACTATTTTAATTTTATTCTACTTAGTTGTAATCTCCCTAGGTTTTTATGGATACTAATAAATTAAGCCTGTTAAATTTTTAAAATGGTGAAAATTGTGGTTTTTGGTGAATGAAATTATTTTTACAAACATCTTATGAAAATAATTTTTTATAGGATATATTTAAAATGGAATGTTACCTTGACAATGTTTTAAATTTTAGTCACATTTTATTCTGATAAGAATTTTTATCAAGGTGTTAAACTTCCTTTTTTTTAAAAAAAAAACTGGTTTGTCATAAAATATTGTGCATAATTACAATATGTATTTATTTCCTAAGACGACTGTAAATGTGTAGTTAGGTTTACTTGCTACAGGAAATATTTATAAAATGATATTAAATCCAGTAAAAAAAAAAATTACAGGGAAGCAGATGTGGCTTAAGCAGCTGGGTACCTGCCTACCACATGGGAGGTCCTCGGTTTGGTTCCTGGTACCTCCTAAAGAAAACGAGCAAAACAGCGAGCTGACACAACAAGATGCCACAGCAAGGTGACACAATGAAGAGACACACAACAAGCAGGGAGTGGGGGCGGCTCAAGTGATTGGGTGCCTCCCTCCCACATGGGAGGTCCCGGATTTGGTTCCCAGGTTCTCCTAAAAAAAAACAAAAAACAAAGATGAACAGAGAGCAGACAGTGAGTGTAAACAATGGAGGGGGGTGAGAAGAAATAAATCTTTTAAAAAATATTCTAAAGGAAACCAGTTACATATATTCAAATACAGTTACTAAAATAAAAAATGTAATAGTATACATATGTACGTCTTTCTTAACACATTAAATAATAATCCAATACATAAAAAATATAGGAAAGTTGACTTCTGGGAAGATGGCGGACTAGTAAGACATGGGAATCTTTTCCCCAGAAAAATAGCTAGAGGACAGGCTGAAACAGCTCTGAAAAAGATCTTCTAGAGTTTAGGACAGCAGATGAAGGCTGCACACCACCCAGCGGAGAGAGGGACAAAAGGGGGAAATTGTGACAACAGAACCGTGAGTTGGAACCAGCAGCGGCAGCTGCTGCCAGCACCCTCCCCCACACTAAAGACTCTTTAGATGGGAAGCGGCTGTGGCTCAATCAGTGGGGCTCCCGTTTACCATATGGGAGGCCCCGGGTTTGGTTCCCGGGGCCTCCTGGTGAAGGCAAGCCTGCCCGCACGGCATGGTTGGCTGACCCAGCGAGCACAAGCAGCAAGGGGGGGATAAATGAATAAATAAATAAAATCTTAAAAAAAAAAAAAAAAAAAAAAGACTCTTTAGAATTCTCTGGCATCTGGGCCTGCTACTACAGACAAAGGGGGCTCCAGGGATCTACCACCCTAGGAAAGGGGAGAGAGAGGGACACAACCTAAGGCTGACTTGGTTTTGACCTACAAATTTGGGCTGCAGCACTCCACGGACCCTTCCAGGCCAGGTGGGACCACACAGTGCTTTCTTTGCCCTGGGAGCCAGGGAAGGACTGGAGAAAGCCAACCCTCACAATCTCCCACTCTTCTAGCCTGGACTAATTGTTGAGGACACCACAGGAGAGGGGAGAGAGAGCCTGGGGCTGACTTGGCTTTTGAATGGCAGGTTTGGTCTGCCTTGTTTGGAGAGCCCTTCCAGCCTGGGTGGGGCTGCGCCATTGTTTGCCTTGGAGCCTACAAAGGGCTAAAGATATATAAACCTCCCAATCTCATCCTCTACTAACAGGGGCTGATTGTTGAGGACAAGGAAGAGAGTGGAAATATTTCCTAGCTGGAAAAAGGGAGGGGGCTGCCAGAGAAGACTGGAGAACTGTCTCAGAAAGTTTGAATTACAAGGCTCTTAGCCCCCAGACAGGAAGCTCTATCACATTGATCTGGTCTGTGTTGCAACAAATACACTCCAACCAGGCATTGAATTGAGCGCTACCAAAGAGCGCCATAACCTGGCAGACGAAGGAAGTGCACATAAGAAAATTAAAAATCAGTAGGAGGGGCTTTTCCTGGCTTCTATAGCCTCCCTGCCCAAGGCTCTAGGAAGCAACTATACAACTAATTACTGGGTCCAGTGCCCAGTTTTGAGCAACCAGCAGGACAATCCTAACAATCCAGGTCGAGCCAAAAATCAAAGAGCTGTGGTAACTCACAGCCTCCTGCCACTAAATCCCTATAAAAGAGAAAGAGATTGAGCATCTGAGTAAACTACATCCTAACCAGATGCCTAAGTACCAGCAAAAAATTATGAGCCATATTAAGAAAATAGAAGACATGGCCCAAGAAAAGGAATACATCAAAGGCCCAGAAGAGATGCAGAATTTGAGAGAACTAATCAGCGAGATGAGCACAAATTTCCAAAGTCAAATTAATGAGTTGAAAGACAATAGAGTTAAAGAGATAAATGACATCAAGAAGATATTGAGCGAATGCAAAAAAAAGAATTTGAAATCCTGAACAGAAAAGTAACGGAGTTCATGGGAATGAAAGACAGAATAGGTGAGGTCAAAAACACATCTGAGGCATACAACAGCAGACTCGAATGATTAGAGGAAAGAATAAGTGATACTGAACACAAAACAGCTAAAATTGAAGAGAGAAAAAAATGGAAAAAATTGAGCAGGGGCTCAGAGAGTTGAATGATAACACAAAACGCAACAATATACATGTCATGGGAGTTCCAGAAGGGGAAGAGAAGGGAAAAGGGGCAGAAAGAGTATTTGAAGAAATAGTAGCTGAAAATTTCCCTACTCTCACAAAAGAAATGAACTTACATGTCCAAGAAGCACACTGCACCCCAATCAGAATAAATCCAAATAGACCTACACCAAGACACATACTGCTCAGAATGTCAAATGTCAAAGATAAAGAGAAATTCTCACAGCAGCAAGAGAGAAGTAAACGATCCCGTACAGGGGACATCCAGTAAGACTTGGCGCAGATTTCCCTTCAGAAACCATGGAGGCGAGAAGACAATGGTCTGATACAATTAGGAAACTGAAAGAGAAAACTGCCAGCCGAGAATACTTTATCCAGCAAAATTGTCCTTCAAATATGAAGGTGAGTATAAAATACTCACAAACAAACAGAAACTAACAGAGTTTGCAAAAAAGCACCCATCTTTGCAGGAAATATTAAAGGAAGCCTTAGAACCTGAAAGAAAAAGACAGGAGAGAGAGGCTTGGAGGAGAGTATAGAAGAAAGAATAGCAGAAAGGACAACCAAAAGAGTAAAAAGAGAGACAAAAACAAGATGACAAATGAAAACCAAAGAATAAAATGGAGGAAATAAATAGTGCATTTACAGGAACATCATTGAATGTGAATGGATTAAACTCCCCAATCAAAAGATTCAGGCTGATAGAGTGGATAAAAAAACATGAGCCATCCATATGCTGCTTACAAGAAACTCACCTTAGAACCAGGGATACAAACCGGCTGAAAGTGAAAGGTTGGAAAAAGATACTCCACGCGAATAGTAACCAGAAAAGAGCAGGGGTAGCTATACTAATATCGGACAAAACAGACTTTAAATGCAAAAAAGTTATAAGAGATACAGAAGGACATTATATATTAATAAAAGGGACGATCCACCAGGAAGATATGTCATAAATATCTATGTACCCAACCAGAGTGCCTCAAAATATATGAGACAAACTCTGGCAAAACTGAAGGGAGAAATAGACATTTCTACAATAATCGTTGGAGACTTCAACACCCCTCTCACATCATTAGATAGAACAACTAGACAGAAGATCAACAAGGAAACAGAGAACTTGAACAATATGATAAACAGGTTAGACCTAACAGACATATACAGAACACTGCATCCAAACTCAGCGGGTTATACATTCTTCTCAAGTGCCCATGGATCTTTTCCCAGGATAGACCACATGTTAGGTCACAATTCAGCTCTCAATTAAATATAAAAAGATTGAAATTATACAAAGCACCTTCTCAGATCATAATGGAATGAAACTAGAAATCTATAACAGACAGGAAAAAAGTAAATTTGCAAATGTGTGGAGACTGAACAACACACTCCTAAATAATCGGTGAGTCAAAGAAGAAATTGCAAGTGAATTCAGTAAATATATTGAGACAAATGAAAATGAGAACACAACGTATCAAAACTTATGGGATACAGTGAAAGCAGTCTTGAGAAGGAAATTTCTAGCACTAAATGCCTCTATTAAAAAAACAAGAAAGAGCTAAACTCAAAGATTTTTTTTTTTTAAGATTTTATTTATTTATTCATTTATCCCCCCCCTTGCTGCTTGTGCTCACTGGGTCAGCCAACCACGCCGTGTGGGCAGGCCTGCCTTCACCAGGAGGCCCCGGGAACCGAACCCGGGGCCTCCCATATGGTAAATGGGAGCCCTACTGATTGAGCCACAGCCGCTTCCCTAAACTCAAAGATTTAACTGAACAACTAGAGAAACTAGAAAAAGAACAGCAAATCAATCCCAAAGCAAGCAGAAAGAAAGAAATAATAAAGATTAGAGCAGAAATAAATGAAAATGAGAACAGAAAAACAATAGAGATAATCAACAAAACCAAAAGCTGGTTCTTTGAGAAGATCAATAAAAGTGACAAACCCCTCGCTAGACTAACAAAGAAAAAGAGAGAGAAGATGCAAATAAATACAATCAGAAATGAATGGGGGGAAGTTACGAATGACCTCACAGAAATAAAAAGAATCATAAGAGAATATTATGAGAAACTATATGCCAACAAACTAGACAACATAGATGAAATGGACAAATTTCTAGAAATGCACAACCAACCTACACTGATGCTACAAGAAATAGAAGAACTTAACAAACCAATCACAATTAAGGAGATTGAATCCGTCATCAAAAATCTCCCAGCAAAGAAAAGTCCAGGACCAGATGGCTTCACAGGTGAATTCTACCAAGTATTTCGAAAAGACTTAACACCAGTCCTGTTTAAACTCTTCCAAAAAATTGAATAGGAGGGAAAATTACCCAACACATTTTAAGAAGCCAACATCACCCTAATACCAAAGCCAGATAAAAATTCTACAAGAAAAGAAAATTACAGACCAATCTCTCTCATGAACATAGATGCAAAAATTCTCAACAAAATATTTGCAAATCAAATCCAACAGTGTATCAAAAGACTTATACATCACGACCAAGTGGGATTTATTCCTGGTCTGCAAGGCTGGTTCAACATAAGATAATCAATCAATGTAATATACCACATTAACAAATTGAAGGAAAAAACCACACGATCATCTCAACAGATCCAGAAAATGCATTCGACAAAATCCAGCATCCTTTTTTGATAAAAACACTTCAAAAGATAGGAATAAAAGGAAAATTCCTCAATATGATAAAAGGCATATATGAAAAACCCACAGCCAACATCATACTCAATGGTAAAAGGTTGAAAGCTTTCCCTCTAAGATCGGGAACAAGACAACGATGCCCACTGTCACCATTGTTATTCAACATTGTACTAGAAGTTCTAGCTAGGGCAATTAGACAAGAAAAAAAAATTAACGGCATCCAAATAAGAAAAGAGATAGTAAAACTCTCACTGTTTGTGGATTACATGATCCTGTTCTTAGAAAATCCTGAAGTATCCACAACAAAGCTACTTGAACTAATAAATGAGTTCAGCAAAGTGACAGGATACAAGATCAACACGCAAAAATCAATAATGTTTTTGTACACTAGTACTGAAAAACCTGAGGAGGAAATCAGGGGAAAAATTCCATTTTCAATAGCAACAAAAAGACTCATATACCTAGGAGTTAATTTAACCAAAGAAGCACGGGACCTACATGTGGAAAACTACAAAATAATGCTAAAAGAAATAAAAAAAGACCTAAACAAATGGAAAGATATTCCATGTTCAAGGATTGGAAGAATAAATATCGTAAAGATCTCAATCTTACCCAAACTGAATTATAGATTCAATGCAATACCAATCAAAATCCCAACAGCTTACTTTACAGAATTAGAGAAGGCAATTACCAAATTCATCTGGAAGGGTAGGGGCACCCCAATAGCCAAAAGCATTCTAAAAAAGAAGAGTGACATGGGAGGAATTTCACTGCCTGACCTTGAAACATATTACAAAGCTACAGTGGTCAAAACAGGATGGTACTGGCATAAAGATAGACACATTGATCAGTGGAATAGAATTGAGAACCCAGAAATAAACTCTCACCTATACAGTCAACCGGTTTTTGACAAACCTACCAAGTGTACACTAAAGGGAAAAAACAGTCTCTTCAACAAATGGTGTTGGGAGAACTGGATATCTATAACCAAAAGAATGAAAGAGGACCCCTATCTCACCCCCTATACAAGAAGCAACTCAAAATGGATCAAAGATCTAAATATAAAAGTCAGGACCATAAAACTACTAGAAGAAAATGTAGGGAAACATCTTCAAGACCTTGTAGAAGGTGGTGGTTTCTTGGACCTTACACCCAAAGCACGTGCAACAAGAGAAAAAGTAGATAAATGGGACCTCCTCAAAATTAAACATTTTTGCACCTCACAGGACTTTGTCAGAAGGGTGAAAAGGCAGCCAACTCAATGGGAAAAAATATTTAGAAATCACATATCTGATAAGGGTTTAATATCCAGGATATTTAAAGAGATGTTACAACTCAACAATAAAAAGACAAATAACCCAATAAAAAAATGGGCAAAAGACTTAAATAGACATTTCTCCAAAGAAGAAATACAAATGGCAGAAAAACACATGAAGAAATGCTCAACATCACTCATGATTAGGGAAATGCAAATCAAAACTACAATGAGATATCATTTCACACCTATCAGAATGGCCACTATTAAAAAGACAGAGAACTACAAGTGTTGGAGAGGATGTGGAGAGATAGGAACACTTCTTCATTGTTGGTGGGAATGTACAATGGTACAGCCACTATGGAGGACTGTTTGGCAGTTCCTAAAGAAGTTGAATATAGACTAGCCACATGACCCGGCAATACCACTACTGGGTATATACCCAGAAGAACTGAGAGCAGTGACACAAACAGACATCTGCACACTGATGTTCATAGCAACATTATTTACCATTGCCAAGAGTTGGAAACAACCCAGGTGTCTGTCAACAGACGAATGGATAAACAAATTGTGCTCTATTCACACGATGGAATATTATGCAGCTGTAAGAAGAAATGAAGTCGTAAAGCATATGACAACATGGATAAACCTGGAGGACATTATGTTGAGGGAAGCAAGCCAGAAACAAAAGGACAAATACTGTATGAATATGTTACTATGAACCAAATATATTATGTAACATATTGTTTGATGAAAATTTTATATGTATCCATTACATTTAATTGAGAAATGTATATATTTATTCATCTGTGTTTACTTTTTAGTTTTTAATTGTTTATATTTCAATTATTAAATGTACAAAATAAAGGAAAAAATAAAGGAAAACAAAAAAATATATAGGAAAGTTAAAGATAATTTTTTTTTAAAGACAAAACATTGTGTGACTGTTGTTTATCTTATAGGAACAATAAACTGTGGTGTAGTATTTGACTAGGCAACACCCATATCATGTTGGACATCTAACTGAGTTCGATTTTTTGTTTACAAGTGTTGAAAATCCCAATTCACAAAGATATATTGTTGCAAATAGAATCAAAGCTTCCATGCTCCTGTTACAAGATCAGGATAGGCTTCTCACAGAGAACACCAGAATTCTCCAAGACTTTTTGAGTTAAACTCCAATTCCAACAAGCTTTTTTGTCCTAAGATCAATGAGTTCATCTTTGGTTAAGTCAACATCTTCGATACAGTTTATGTAAGAAAGAAAAAGACTGCGGATCCATGGTTCAATTTTCATGCCATCGAGATAGAAATAACTTTTAAAAGTGTTTGCACATATCTCTTTTTAAAAAAAAAATGGCAGAGAGTTTTGTACTTCAACTCCATCTTGGTAAAGCATTTCCTCCAACATTGGGAAATTTACAAGAATGTCTGCCTCTACTCTCTTCTTCCATTTGGTAACTTAGCCAAGAAAGCTTGTAATATTTCAGTTGCATCCATAATGGTGACATCACGATCTTGAACGGAAAGATTTATCTCATTCATATGGTGAAAAATATCTGCCAGGTAAGCCAATCCTTTCTTTCAAAATGTTCTAAAAGTGGATTTTCTTTTTCTTTCAGAAAAAGCGAAACTTTTACCCTTAGTTCATATAAATGCTTTAAGACTTATCCTCTTGAAAGCCAGCACACTTCTTTGTGGTAGAGAAGGACTTCATATTCTGCTCCCATTTCTTGACAAAATCTTTTAAAAATACGATGATTCAGAGAACTTTAAATAAAGTTGGTAACTTTTATGGCTGTTGACAAAACTTCTTTCAGGGTTGTTGGAAGAGTCTTTGTTTATAAAAAGTAATGAGTGGGAAGCGGCTGTGGCTCAATCAGTAGGGCTCCCGTTTACCATATGGGAGGCCCCAGGAACCGAACCTGGGGCCTCCTGGTGAAGGCAAGCCCGCCCGCACGGCGTGGTTAGCTGACCCAGCGAGCACAAGCAGCAAGGGGGGGATAAATGAATAAATAAATAAAATCTAAAAAAAAAAAAAAAAAAAAAGTAATGAGTGACGATGACCTGAGGAGCTTTTTTTACTAAAGTAGCAAAACCAGATGATTACCAGGCATCGCAGGAACTCCACCAGTGCCAAGAGAATGAAGTTTTGGAAAGAGGATGTGGCTCAATTGGTTGGGCTCCCGTTTACCATATGGGAGGCTCTGAGTTCGATTCCTGGGGCCTCCTGGTGAAGGCAAGCAGACCTATGCGGTACGGTGAGCTGATGGCCTGTGCAGCATGGTGAGATGATGGCCCTTGTGGTGTGGTGAGCTGGCACAGCAAGATGACCCAACAAAAGGGAGACAAGCAGACACAGAAAAACGCAAAGCAAAAAGACACAGCGAGCACAAGCAGCTGGGGGGGATAAAGACACAGCGAGCACAAGCAGTTAGGGGGGGATAAAGACACAGCGAGCACAAGAAGCTAGGGAGGGATAAATAAATAAAATAAAAATAAATCTTTAAAAAAAAGAGAGAGAATGAAGTTTTACTTTCCAATAAAAGTTTTGTTTGTGAAAAAAACTTTTTACCATTTCAAAAACGTCGATGGCCTTCATAGTTTCCGGAAAGAGACTCACAAAATAAGAATTCCTCTTTGATGATGTCAGCATATACATAGCTAACAAAAACAAGGAGCTGGCTACATTGAGAGATGTCTATAGTTTCATCCAATTGCATACTGAAGGGGAATGGCAAGGCTGCTAATTCTTGGATGACCTGTTTTAAAATATTAAAAGACATATCAGCTATTCTAGAATGCATTATATCATTTGACAAGGGAACTGCTTCCAGTTTCTTCCTCTGTTCCAGTCCAACATCAATTCAACCATGTCCAGTGCACATGGCTTTACTAAAGTCTTTCCAATAGTATGGGGCTTCTTTTGCCTGACCATCTGGTAAGCAATTTTATAGGATACTTCAAGCAGAGGCTTTTGTGAAATGGCAAATCCAAGTTTTAGAAGCGTCCCTGCTTTTTCGAATTGAACTTTTTTTGCATGAAAAAGGTCTTTTTATATATATATATATATTTTATTTTATTTATTCACACACACACTATTGTTTGCACTCGCTGTCTGTTGTGTGCTCTCTGTGTCTGCTTTAGGAGCACCGGGAACCAAAGCTGGGACCTCCCATGTGGTAGGCAGGTGCGCAACGGTTTGAACCACATCCACTTCCCAAGATGCATTCTTAGCATGGACAGACATGAGATGGTCTTTCAGTTTTGCTGACTCCATACTTCCGTTTGCAAGAATTTTTCCACGCAAAAAACACTGCAGTTTTTTAGTTCTGTCATGTTCATTAATACAAGTAAAATCAAATAATGCATAACTTTCATCATACTTCCTTTTCTTCGATATTTCAACTTAAATTGGGTCTGTAAAATAAAATATATAATTTAATTGAGTTTTTTTTACTCTTTTTTTTTTAGCTTTGTAAACCTTTATTGGAGTGGAGCACACAAGAGCCAGCCTGTTCCAAGTCCCATACATTCACGGTGCAAGCAACTGAGCTGGTGGCAGGGCCCCGATGGAGCTCATCCCCACTCAGCCGTCTCCTGCTGCAGATGGACAGGTCAGCTGAGGGCAAGACACCAGGGAGGGCCAGGGAGGGGTCCCAGGGCCGCAGCCCTGCCCTCTGGCTCAGCTCTACCAGCTGGCTGCAGCCTTGGCTCAGGGTAGCGATACATTCACTGGATGAGGAATTGGGCCCAGATGGGGGTGGTTAATTAATTGAGTTTTTAACACTCAGTATTTTATAAGATTTTCAAGTAATTTGTTTTATAAATATGCATATAAATAAGTAATTTTTAACTCTCAGACATACAGATTACAGCAAATCAGGATTTGTGTCCTTCCTGAAATTTGGTGTCTTTCCTGGCATTGCGCTTAAGTTATGTGGATTTCAGAACCTTCCTAGAAACCTAGCAGCAAAAGAAAATGTATAATGCATGTGGACATTTACAAACATCACTAGGATCACTGACAGTTATACGCTCCAATATCAGCAACTGAAAGACATAAATGTCAATTGCATGCATCAACAAACTCATAGTGAACATGCCTGATTTACACTAGTAGCCAGTGTGTCTATTCATGTTAAAAGTAACCTACTGAGGGAAGCGGCTGTAGCTCAATCAGTAGGGCTCCCATTTACCATATGGGAGGCCCCGGGTTCGGTTCCCGGGGCCTCCTGGTGAAGGCAAGCCCGCCCGCAAGGCGTGGTTAGCTGACCCAGCGAGCACAAGCAGCAAGGGGGGGATAAATGAATAAATAAATAAAATCTTTAAAAAAAAAAAAAAAAAAAAAAAAAGTAACCTACTGAAAAAAAAGCAAAAAGCAAAAAATACATTTAAAAAGTAACCTACTTAAGTTATGAATTCTCATTTAAACTGACCAGTTTTGTAAAATTTATTTATGTATTTATTTATTTATTATCTTTTTTTTATTTAAATTTTTTAATTTTTTTAGTAAAATTTTAACAATCAATGAAAACAACTTACCTACTTTCACTTGTTAAACAATTGTAGACAGGGAAATATTGACTGTAATGTGATCACTGGGCAACCAAAGTGAGAATGCTTGACTTCACCATTTGGTAGCTGACTGACTATTAAATGTGGAGTTGCCAGCACAGATTAGGTAACAAACAGACAGATTTCTTGAGCTGGCAGGAAAAGTACACGCATTTTCTCTGCACGACAGAGGTGGTCATGTTGTCTGGATAAATGCGCAAATGTCTTTGTGTTTGTCACATAAGACAATTTCAACCTGTCATTTTTCATGTTTTGGTTATTAATATTAACACCATAACTGTGTTTCTGCGATATGATTGGCTACCTAAAAATACGGTTGACATCACAGTTAACAAATTTTCAGCACAAGTGACTTGGTCGAAATTGCAAATAATTAAGCAGCACGTGTTGAGTGTGTTATGTATTTCAGGTGTGTTTTATTTCATGAGATTGTATTTTTCGTTTTCTATTTTTTTAATTTTTCATTATAGTTACATTGATTATAACTGTGAGGAGTGAAATTTTCAACATATATAACTTGTGCAGACCCTGTGATTTATCCTTGCAAAATGGTGCCCCTATACTTCAAAAGATCAAAGACACAGCTTGGGAGATCTCCTTCTGTTTGTTATCTATTCTGGGTTGCCAGATAGTTGGCCAACTATGTCGCACAATAGTTTATAATCACGTGTGATCTAGGATAGGGCCTAACAACTACCGTAATTTCAAAGTATGGATGAGTATAAGCAGTTTTCAAGATATGCAACAACTGTAACGTGATATGAAATGAACACTACTGTAATTTATTGCATACATTCATTTAGTTAGAGGTCAGCAAAAATAAAGATAATAAGTTGATTTTTTTCAATTCAAGCTCACGGACCCCCTGAAATCTTTCCATGGACCCCTTGGGAGTCTGTGGACCCCTGGTTAAGAACTCCTGTCCTAGTGGAAGACTTTGAAACTGTCCCCTCCCCTCAAGTCAAGATAGTAAATAAAAAACATTATCTCATCCCAAGAGGAATAGCAGAAATTAACGCCATCCTTAAGCATAGCTCCTTTTAATTCACCAGTCTGCCCCCACAGAAACCAGAGAGATCCTGGAAGATCTCAGAAGACTATGGCAATTGCAGATGTTCCAGATGTGATATATTTGCTACAGCACATTAACACAGGCTCGAGTACATGATATGCAGCCACTGACTTGGAGAACGTGTTCTTTCCTATCTGAATCAAAAGAGAGGATCAAAAACAGTTTGAAAGCACAAGGAACAGATAACAGCACAAATTTACAGGTTTTCCCTAGGGCTATGTTAGCTCTCTTGCCTCTGTCATAATGTAGTCCAAGAGATATGTACCATCTAGACATCCCACAGAACATCACACTGATCTACTACATTGGTGATATAATGTTAATCAGGAAAGATGAGCACAAAGTGGCTAGCATCTTGGAAGCCTTGATAAGGCATGTACTCCAGAGGGTAGGAGATAAATTCTATGATTGAGAGATCTCCCACTTCAATAAAGTTTTAGAGATCCAGTGGTCAGAAGCACGCTGGGATAGCCACACAAAGTAAAAGTCAAATTATTGCATCTTGCATCTTCCACTATGAAGAAAAAACACAATGCCTGGTAGACCTCTTCAGGTTCTAGAAGCAGCATATTTCCTACTTGGGAATACTGCTCCACTCCATTTATAAGGTGACCTGTAAAGCTGCCAGCATTGAGTGGAGGTCAGGGCAGGAAAGGGCTCTGCAGTCAGTCCAGGCTACTGTACATGTAGCCCTGCTGCTTGGTTCATACAACTCTATGGTATTAGAAGTATCGGAGGTAGGAAAAGACGCCATGGGGAACATATGGTAAGTCCCAGCAGGAGAATCACAATACAGGCCCTTAGAGTTTTGGAGCAATTTTTGGCATGCTTCTGGGCCCTGGTAGGGATCACGTACTGAGCCATGATACATTAAGTACAGCTGGAACTGCCCATCAAGAGCTGAGTTGTTAGACCCACCAAATTGTAAGGTTAGACAGGCCCAGCAACAATCCATCATAAAATGGAAGTGATATACCCAGAATTGAGCACAAGTAGGCCTAGAGGGCACAGCAAGCTGCATATGTAAGGAGTCCTGACCCAAATGGCATCCACTACTGTTGCACCAGCACCTCATGGCTATAGGAGGGCCTCCTTCTGACCAGCTGAGGAAGGATGAAAAATCCCAAGCTTGGCTTATGGATGACTTGGCTCATTATGTAAGTACAAACTAGAAGTGAATGGCAGGGCCTTACAGCCTTACTCAGGGGTGGCCTTGAAAGACAGTAGTGTGGGAAAATCCTCTCAATGGCCAGAACTTCAGGCGGTGCACATGGTTATCCACTGGGTATAGACAGAGAAGTGGGCCAAGACCAGAAACAGCAGTGAATGGTTTGGCCAATTGAAAAGGAAACTGGAAGGAGAAAGATTAGAAGATAATTAGGAGATCTGAAGTAGAGGCATGTACATGGACATATGGGAGTGGACACACTGTGAAAACCTGTTTCCCATCTTAATGCCCACCAGAGAGCATCTACCATGGAAAAGGCACTAAACAACCAAGGAGGCAAACACACATGGCCAGTTGATATCAGTGAGCCTCTGTCACCGGCCTCTCCAGTGCTGGCACAATGGTCACATAAATGGCCACAATGGCAGAAATGGAGGTGGTGCTTGGGCCCAAACAGCACTTTTCAATGCTATTCTATCTATCGCCACCACCAAATAGCCAACCTGCCAGCAATGAAGACCAACACTGAGTCCCTGCAGGTCACTTGGTGGCAAGTTAACTACATTGAGTCCTTCTATCCTGGCAGACCAGTGATTTGTTGTATAGGAAAAAACACATATTCTGGGTCCTCAGCCTGCACCACATCAGAGGGCTTATGGAGTGCTTGATCCAGTCACACGGGATAAATGAAACATTGTCTCAGACTAGGGGACCTGCTTTACAGCAAAAGAGATCTGGTAGTGGGCCCATGATCCACAGCTCTATGGGTTATAGTGCACATCATATGTATTAGTTATCTATTGCTGCATAACAAATTACCCCAAAACATAGTGACTTAAAACAATAAGCATTTGTATTCTCACACAGTTTCTGAGGGTCAGGAATCTGGGAGCAACTTGGCTGCCTGGTTCTGGTTCAGGGTCTCTCGTGAGGTTGCCATCAAGATGTTGGCCAATGCAGCAGCCATCTGAAGTCTTTTTTTTTTTTTTTTTTTTTCAAAGATTTTATTTATTTATTCATTTATCCCCCCCTTGCTGCTTGTGCTCGCTGGGTCAGCTAACCACGCCGTGCGGGCGGGCTTGCCTTCACCAGGAGGCCCCTGGAACCGAACCCGGGGCCTCCCATATGGTAAACGGGAGCCCTACTGATTGAGCCACAGCCGCTTCCCCCATCTGAAGTCTTGAATGGGGCTGGAGGCTGTGTTTCCAAGAAGAGTCACTCACATGGCTATTCCCTTGAGTTTCTAGCCAAGTGGATCTCTCCAAAGGGCTGCTTGAGTGTCCTCACAACATAGCAGCTAACCTCCCCCTAGACCAAGCAATCAGGGAGAGGGACAGGGACAGGGACAGGGAGGGGCAGAGGGATAGGGAGAGGGAGAGAAAAAAAGAATATATATAGTGGGAATTTCTTTGTGGAAAATCTTATAATTCTGAGGCTGTGAAAATGTCCAAATCAGGGCATTATCAGAGATGCTGTCTCACCAAAGGCCGGCTGCTGGATCCTGGACTTCCGCCATGTGGCAAGGCAAAATCGCGGGTCTGCCAGTCAGTTTCTGCCTTCTCCTCCAGGCTCACCTTCTCTGTCACCTTTGAGCTGCTCCATGGGCCTAGCCTCTTGGGGACCTCATTGCTTCAGCTTCTCGTTGCTTCAGATTCCAGCCTCAGGCCTCACTCTCAGACACTCAGGGTTTCTCTGTCTTTCTGCAGCTGTGGGCAATCTTGGAGTCCTCTCTCACATGACAGGGTAAAATGGCAGCTGAATATCCCTGTCTGTTTCTGCTTTCAGTTCTCTTCTTATGTAAGTCTCCAGCAAGAGGGCTGAGACCCAACCTGGGTCATGCCTACTGACATGGTCCAATCAAAAGCCCTAAAGCAATCTAATCATAAGTGATCTCATCAAAAATCCCTTAACTGAATCTACTGCAATCAAAGGGTCCCGTACCCACAGGAATGGATTAGTTCCAAGAACATGATCTTTATGGGATTCACAAAAGCTTCAAACTGTCACATGCAGTAAGACACAACTGGAACAGACACATACAGAACACATGCACAAGGATGTTCACCAGAGCTTATTTATGAATGAAAAACTGGAAGGAGTCAAAATATCGCTATGTTTATGAAGAGTTTGTTAAAGTACAGTATACCAACCCAATAAAATTGCTTGGAAACAGGATGAAGTGGAATTGAGTAAGGCTCAGGGGCCAGAGGTTCATGTCAGAAGATCAAGTTATAAAGGTAAGTAGTAGAAGAGTGGATAGTGTGCAATCAAGTCTATTAAAAATCCGTGCGTGTGTTTCTTTGTGCAAGCATTAACTGGGGCTGGGAAAGATGCTCCCCAAACTACAATCATTTCAATTCAAAGGTGAGCAAGAGGGAAGCAGATGTGGCTCAGGCGACTAAGTTCCCGCCTACCACATGGGAGGTCCCTGGTTCAGTTCCCAGTGCCTCCTAAAGAAGACAGCGATCTGGTGTGATGGGCAGGCACAGCAAGCTAACACAACAAGATGATGCAACAAGAGACACAAGAAGAAAAACATAATGAGAGACACAACTAAGAAGGGAGCAGAGGTTCCCAGTGCCTCCTAAAGAAAACAAGCAAGACAGTGAGCTGACGCACCGGGTAGGTGCGGCAAGCTGACGCAACAAGATGACACAACAGGTGACACAGGAAGAAAAAAACATAGTGAGAGGCACAACAAAGCAGGGAACGGAGGTGGCTCAAGTGATTAGGCGCCTCCCTCCCACAATGGAGGTCCCTGGTTCAGTTCCCAGGGCCTCCTAAAGACACAGCACACAGCAAGTGCAATTAATAAGAGGTAGGGAGAAATAAATAAATAAATAAAATAAATCTTAAAAAAAAAAAAAAAAAAGGTGAGCAAGATGATCACATTCCTGTACCCTCAGGAGGTATGAAATAATGAGTGCAAAATTGGTATTAAAAAAAAAAAAAAAAGACTGAGTATGTTTCTATATTTCAGTATTTGTCTGGAGTTTGGGGAAGAGATCTCATTATTTAAAACCTTTTAAAATGTTTTGAATAATGAGATCACTATATCTGTATGGGTCAGGTTATGATCATTTGTATAACCAACAACCTTATCAACTCCTGTGGGCTGGGGGAGGGGTTCTGGAACCCAGGCTCTTTCGGACTGTAGGTCCCATGTCCCCTCAGGGCTCAGGGCCTCCAGGGCATCCTCTACTTTTTTTTTTTTACCGGGAGGTACTAGGGATCGAACCCTGGTCTCTCCATATGGTAGACCGACGCCGAACCTCTTGAGCCACATCCGTTTCCCAACATCCTCTACTTTTGGCCAACCTTTGCCTGAGGAGCCCTTACCCAAGTAGGGGCTGGCCCGGGAAATCAGCTAGGGAGGCCCCACTGAGATGGCCCAGCAGTGTGGCAGGAAGGGGAGAAATGAGGTTGTAGGTGAGCAGTGGCCACAAGAGAAGCATTGCCCTTAAACACACCTTCTGAACCACTTTCTTTTCTCTCCTCCAGTACTTTCACATGCATTTTAGTATCATACTGTTTTATTCCTTTAACATTGTAGCATACAGCTGCACAGTCAGACACTGAACAGTTTCCATGTGCCAGGTACTGCTCAAGGCAGCCCAGATGTGGCCTGGACAAGTTCAACTCCCATCCCACTGGTGCTCCTCTCCTAGTGGGGAAGACAGCAACAAGGGGAGTAAGATGCCAATGCTGGGGTGGGAGAACATGAAGGAAATAAGGAAGGGTGCCATGCAACTGTTTGGGGGAAACCAGTGCCAGGGGAGAGGTGAGGAAGGGCCAGACCCTGAGGTCACATGCTCTTCAAGTTTGAGGAAAATGTGGTCAGAGGCAAGTGGCCAGATGAGAGAGAAGAGGGGCAGGCAGCTCTCCCAGGGCCTGCTCTTTTCTGGGGCTCTGGGTCTGTCAGAAAGGTTGTAGTGCTGACAAGACTGGGGTGTGTGTGTGTGTGTGTGTGTGTGTGTAGGTGAAGACCAGACCAGGGACCTTTTGATGACCATGTCCCCAGGATGTGTTGATGAATCGAAAGGGGGATGGGAGTTGGGGAGAGACAAGATTCACCCACATCTTGGGGGTATACACGTGTTAACTCAGATGACCCAAGTGCCATGGGCAGGTGCAGGCCGGCAGGCACCTACATATATTTATCAAGCACCTACTGTATGCCAAGCACTGAGCTAGATGCTGAACAAGATGATTAGCAACGACCATGACAAAATCTATACTCACAAGAACTTACATTTATACATACTTACACACTGCAAAAGGAATGCATATTTAAAATGCTTTGGGGGGGCGGCTGTGGCTCAGTCAGTGGGGCTCCCGTTTGCCATATGGGGGGCCCCGGGTTCGGTTCCCAGGGCCTCCTGGTGGGGGCGGGCCCGCCCGCACGGCGTGGTTGGCTGGCCCGGAGAGCGCAGGCAGCAGGGGGGCGATGAATGAATAAATAAAATCTTTAAAATAAATAAATAAATAAAATAAAATAAAATAAAATGCTTTGAGGACCCCATTTTATGCAGACCACCTCAGAGGACAAAAGAGATATTTTTAACCGTTGTTTTTGATAAAACACAAAATGACAAAACTACTATGGATTCACTAACAAATTAAAATGAACTTGTATTCTATTCCTCACAACTATATCTAAAAAAATTGAAAATATTTGTTCATTCAATTTAGACATTGTTTAGTCTGAATATGGACTAAATTCAAATCCATGAAGCATTAGATGATCCCTTGCAGAATTATCAAAATCAACAGATTTCACTTAAAGAACATAACTTTCTTAATTCCAGGTAGGAATCACTGACTATATCACAATTCAACTTTCTTTTCATCAATTCTGTGTATTAACATGTTTAAAGGAGGCCCACCAAAGAAAGGCACCAGGCTTCAAGGCAGCTAGAAATGGGGGAGCTGACCTGGTCATTTTGGGTCATCTTGGCCATGGGCTCAGTTCCCAGGGTATGGTGAGAGAAAGAAGTCCAGGGGTTATATGTTAGGTAGAGCCTTCTGGGATTAAGAGGTAGCTGGGCTTTATTTAGGTTGTTTCCCCACCTTAATCCTGAGCACCTTTTCAAACTGACGGACAACAAACTGGACAGTGGGGTATGTGTTTAGTTCCAGGGATTTCACTATGTGACATTTTCTTTTATTACTATCGTAAGGTGTGCACATTTGTGATAGGTATTGTGACTTGGTGGAGAAAATAAAATTTAGATAGTAAAATGGAAAAGGGGAATCAGAGAGCAAGAACTTAACAGCCTGCCTGTGCCCAGCTATGCCCAGGGAAGTCAGGACTCTAACTGCCAAATTCACTACCAGAATAAATGAATTAATGGACTCAAAGGAGTTTTGAGAACAGTTTCAAATTATTTCTGAAGTTTATACTTCCTACCCTATATTCCAAATCCTGCAAAGAAATCACTTCTGGAACTGCCATTTATATCAGTTGTACTGCAAACTCGGTATGTATGAAACTGAATTTAATTCCCACACATACTAGTTCCCCAAATCTTATCTTTCCTCTTGTGTTCATTATCTGGTTAAAGGGTCCATAAACCACCAGTTCCTAAGCCAAGATCTGAGCATCATCAGTGTCTGGGACTCTCCTTCCTTTACCCCTCCCCCAACTAATCTCCAAGTCCTGTGTAGTCTACCTTCCAAATTATCCATAATCCATCCACTTTTCTTCATTCCCACTATATCTTTCCTAATTCAGAACACCATAATCTCTTGGCAATCTAACACCAACAGCCCAAGCGGTCTCCTTGCCCTTGCCATTCCTTTCTAATCCATTCTCCACACTGCAGCCAGAGTAACCTTTTTAGGAAGTACCAGGGATTGAACCCGGGACCTCATACACGGGAAGCAGGCACTCAGCCATTGAGCTATATCCGCTTTCCCTAAGAAGCCTTTTTAAAACACAAATCTAATCATGTCGTACTTTAGTTTAAAATCTTTCAACACTAAAGTTTAAACTCCTTAATCTTAATGTAGCTTATTTGGCTCTGAATTATGACCCTCCCCAGCCTCATCTCCCTTGTCCCCCGCACAATAGCCTCTGTTCCAGCTATAATGAATTTTCAGTTCCCTGAATCCAACATTCTCTATTATCTCTGGGCCTTTGCCCATGCTGTTCCCTCTGCCTGGAACACCCTTCATTCCACTCTTCTTTTGGCTACTCAGATGTAGCCTCTGGGTCTAAGGTCAGCTGTCACTTGCACAGCCCAGTTAGGCAAGGTTCATCCCTCAAAGAGTGCACACGGCGCGCTCCAGGCGAGTGGTGTCTTCAAAGCCGGCGATCCCAGATGTCACCTTCGACACTCCATCAGTGTTAGACACTTAAAAAGATGGAGATGCGTGGGCCATCTCAGAGCGATCCCAGATCCCTGCGGGCTCCAGCCTTAGCCAACTAGGGAGCTCACCGAGCTTTCGCGCCGCAGGAAAGACACTCACACGACTTGCGTAAGCCAGGAGCCCACCAGCTACTGCAGCCCTCTGCCCGGAACCCGAATCGACGGATAGCCCCGCCTCCTACGTTGCGTCGGAGGTGGGGAAGGGCGGGGCGCCGGGCTCTGGCGAACGGCGTGCGACGAGCGGGGAGCGGGGCCAGGGGCGGAGCGGAGCGCGCATGCGCGGTCGCCTTTGTGTGGGTCGAGCGGCAGCGGCGGCGGCGGCGGCGGCGGCGGCAGTGGCAGTGGCGGTCCCCCTGGCAGGCGGGCTAGAGGCGAGTCCGGGCGGCGTCCGGCGTGGGAGCCGGGGGACCACCATGGTAAAGAAGCGGAAAGGCCGCGTCGTGATTGACTCAGACACGGAGGACAGCGGCAGCGACGAGAACCTGGATCAGGTGAGGGCAGGCCGCGGAGGCGCGGGGCTAGCGGGGCGGGAGGGCTGAGTCGGGGCCACGGGAGCCCAAAGCCGGCCGGGCCCGGGGCCTCCTGGCCCGAGCGCCCGGCTCGCCCCCTGCCCTGACTGCCGCTGTCGCTCCTTCTTGTCCCCTCCGCAGCGCCTGGGGCCCTCGGTGTCCGGTTCGGGCCTGAACACCGAGCCGGGAGGACTTGGCGCCCTGGGTGGGGAGGCGGGGCAGGGACTGAGCTGATGGGCCTCGGGCTCCGGGGACCAAAGGGGGCATTGATCAGCTGGGGCCAAACCCGGGCGGGAGACTGGGCCGGGAGAGCCCGGCCCGGAGAGATAGAAAGTATCGCCCGCCAACCCCGGAGGCTGGGGGGTTTTGGAGGAGGTGCAAGGGTGAGCGCAGGGCGGTGGGTGGGGGCAAGGGGCCGAGAAGGTGCGGACTCTGGAAGGTGAAGTTTTTCAGGGAAGGAGTGGACAGAGAGGAAGGATACTCGTAAATATTCCGGGGAACCTCTGCCATACTTGGAGAGGAAGACAGCTGTGGCCACGAGTGTTTGGTGACTAGCGTCGTTTGTGTTTGCGAAGGGTCCCTGTTGGGATGTCAGACTGAAGAAAACTTTCTTGAAGGTAGGAAGGAGGACAGATATTGGCAGAAGTGGAGAACTATGTAGGGTGGTGTGGAGGGACTGGCCGAGGCATCTTGGCCTTTTTCATGCAGCATCCCAGAATTTTTTCTTATTCGACGATTGTGCAGAAAGCATTGAAAGTACGTTTTGGCCTCAGTGTCCTGGGGTTGCTTGGACTATTTATATTCTCTAGAAAAATGCTGTAGAGAAGAAGTTGTGCTCTATAGCAGTGCTCTAGTGATACCAGAGATACAAAGAGGGTTTTCTCATCACATTTTATGAACAAATGATAGAAAGGAAGAATATGCAAAAGGTAGTAGCTTTATAAGTTGAGTGCAGAGGGTCAGTGAACTTGGCATATGAAAACTTGAGTTCTAGACTATGCTGCTTTCTAGCTTTGTATTTTTGGTCTTAACTGTGAAATGAAGATATAACATCAGCCTTGTCTATCTAACTGGGCTATTGTAAGGAACAAGTGTTTCTAAGAATCAATATAGGTATAAGCATTTGCAGACTATAAAGGTTCTGTATAAATGGCTTCTTGAGGGTCCTTATATTAGGCAGAGGTCTCAGGACAAAAATGTTAGAGAATGAAAGGACAAGACTTTAAGGAGGAAGGGCTGGAGAGGTGTTGAAGAGGATTGTCCTGGAAATGGGTAGGTGGGGAAGTAGTGGGGCCTGGGAGAACTATCAAAGGGATGGAAACCTTGGTTTGGGATAGGAAGTGAAAGAGTAAATTGAAAGTATTCTCATGGAAAGCCTCCTGAAATTTACATAAATATAAAAAATATATTCCTGACTGTAAAAGTTCAGTTGATAGATAATTTTAGACTGGAATTTAGGAGGATT
Organism: Tolypeutes matacus; assembly: GCA_026826555.1. Classification (NCBI taxonomy): domain Eukaryota; kingdom Metazoa; phylum Chordata; class Mammalia; order Cingulata; family Chlamyphoridae; genus Tolypeutes; species Tolypeutes matacus. The sequence continues at coordinate 6,764,759 of JAKSZT010054394.1, read as the reverse complement.
AGAATCGTTTTTATTTTATTTTTTCTGATCTAAAATGATAACATTAGCGGCCGTTTACATAGTGCTTGGGATGAACTAGACACCTTAATTAAGTGCTTTATTTACATTATCAAGTTCTCAAATTATTGTGAAGTTGGTATCATTTTCCCTGTTTTACATGTGAGGCACATGGGGTTTGAAAAAGTTAAATAACTGTCTCAGATTCACACAACTAGTAAGTGATAGAGTTGGTATTTGAACCTAGTCTGCCTGACTACAAGGCCTCTATTATTTCTACTGTATCACCTTAATCTGCTGCTTTTTTAGTTTTTCATACTGCAAAATGAGGATAATATTTCATGGCAATTTTCCAGGTTGCTAGAAATAATGTTTGCAAAGTCCACTTACTAGTTTAGAGGAAATTAGTACACCAATTTAAAAGATTATTTGGGGGACTTCTTTGATAGAGCATGCTCAAGATATTTGTTCTAATGATGCATGAACAAAGCTGAGAATTATTCTGTCCTTGATGGTTTTCCACAGAATTTTGATGAATGTAATGAACTGAAAGCTTCCTTTTATGATAGATTTTACCTGATCCACAAAGAGCTTTTCCAAAGTGGGAAACTGGAGGGGATTGCAACTTTAAATCCCAACTCTAAATATCTATTTATTTAAAAACTAGCATGGAATTTGTAATATAAAATCATACCTAATCAGTTTAGCAGCGATTTCAACTTTCTCCTCCTGAGCCACTCATTGGCTGTCTTATCAAATGGGAACAAGATCAAAATTCCTTTTCTCTGCACATCCTGACAGAGGCCCAAGTGCCTTCTATCTCTGTCCAGCATTGTTCCAGACTCTGAAGAATTAAAGATAAAGATCTCTGTCTTCCGGAAGTTTTTACCAAGGCCTTCAGCAGAAGTTCATGGTCAGCCAGGTTTAGGAGTCTTTAGGAATTCTCAGAACAAAATTAATGCATCCTAGGCCTTGCCTTGGACTGCTTCATCCAGTTCTGGGTCTTCATTGGAGGTATAACATAAGATTTGTTGTCTTGTGTATGAAAAAGAAAAACTATGCCAAATCTGAGTGTTTAGTATGAGAGTAGAGCACGATGTAAAGAGGTCCTTTGCCCCTAGATTTTCCAGATGGAAATCTATGCCATTACGTCAGAAATATTATTTAGCCCTTATTGAAGATGTGCTTACTTGTCGTTGGCTGAGGACCATCAGAAGCCACCTGGTTTGCTTATTTAAAATGTAGGTTCCTGGGGCTCTCTTCCCAGGCCTACTAATTAGAACTCTGGGGATGGAGCCCTGGACTCTATATTTTTATTGGGTATAGCCCAGGTAATAATGATTTGTGTTAATGATTGAGACCATGAGCACTGTCCATATGCAAGTTAGTCTTTTTAGTAAGAATACTAGAAGTAGTTTGGGAAGAAATAGCTTCCTTTCCCTTTGCTCCCAATATATAACCAAAAGAATTTGACAGAGATGTTTAAGGAAGCACAGCTGCTGGTTTTTCTAAATCTCCCAAAATATTTCAGTTGTTGGGATGCTCTTTATTAAGGCCTATTTATTTTCCTTTCTTTTTGATTGGAAGAAAGATGTAGTAACAAAAGCATTGGTTTAATTTTCAGAGGTTTTCAGAGGTTTTTAAAACTCAGACCTTAGTTTGAGAACTTGAAGAATTTTCTTTTAACATCTAACCTTATAGTGACCCTATTCTTAGGTTGACCACACCTTTTTTTTCAATATTTTTTTAATAGCAAATCATGAAGACACCTGCCACTGTTTTTTTTTTTTTTTCTTTCTTTCTTTCTTAAAATTACAGCTTTGAGGCATTTCATTATAAAAGTTGGTAATCATATACATAAACTTATATGAACTTAAAATTCATCATACATTTACTTCTTTTTTTTTTTGCTTGCCCTTCTGGTAAATCTTTAGCTTCATTAGCTTTGACTGCTAAATAAGGTGATTTAAGAGCACAATTTGTTGATGAGCATATCTTATTTTTCCTTATTGGCAGTAGGGCTTATGCCTAGTATTAATGCTGCTTCCCATTTTGTCGTTTTGGGCTCAAACCCACCTCTGTAATAGCCACCACGGAAGACCTGCAAATCCTATAGCAGCAATGGTCAGTCCAACTGCTACCACTGTACTGGTCATGGCTCCAACTTGGCTCCCCTGCCTCTATCGGAAGTGCAATTCATCCCAACCCAGAAGCCACGGCCACTAACCCACTTCTCTCTGCTTTTGGTTTCTGCTAGAAAAAATAATAGGATTTGAGGCAAAACTCTATGCCTTTTATCCCATCGTGTAACTGCATTTAGATCATGTGTGTCAGTCTTATAGAATAATGGTTATCTGTTGGGTGCTATAAAATGAAAAGCAACCAAGATAATTAAGAAATCAGAGTTCTCTTTTCAGATTAGTACAAATCAGTATTTATTTGTAAAAATTTTATCCTGCCTTTCTAAAAAATAGAGCTACTTGCACACTAGAGTACTTTTATTTCATAATTTTTCTTATTAAAATAGTGCTTATGTTGCCTAGTTCTGATTTTCTGTGCTCTTCCAACTTGAAGTAGCAATGATTAAATTTGTCTTTGAGAGAATAGAACCTCTAAGTATTTTCCAGGAATTATCTTTAGACATTACACATAAAAAAGTATCCAGGACATCACCATGTGACACAAGGCAGGGATACAAACCAAGGAACCCCAACAGTCACTGGCAGCCAGCACCAGAATGTTATAGATTTTGGGGAGAAAGCATCACCTTGCTGATGCCTTGATTTTGGATTTCTCCTAGCCTCAAAACTGAAATATTGATCAAGAAGTGGTTCCAAGTAAGAAGAGTTCTGTTCTAGTGGACAGGTCATACTGAATGGTCCCACACCAGATGCAAAAGTAGGAGAAAATTGTGAAGAGGCTAAATAATGGAAGAGGTAGTTTTGAAGGGTGTCGATGTCAACAAGAAGGTTTGTGAATGGCAGATTTCAACTGAAATAACTTCTTGATTTGGAGATGAGAGACCCGGGAGAGCCATATTACAGGTTATTGGGACTCTGCCAGAATATCATACTCTACAGTGTCAAAACTAATCACCCAGGGAAGCGGCTGTGGCTCAATCAGTAGGGCTCCCGTTTACCATATGGGAGGGCCCGGGTTCGGTTCCCGGGGCCTCCTGGTGAAGGCAAGCCCGCCTGCATGGTGTGGTTAGCTGACCCAGCGAGCACAAGCAGCAAGGGGGGGATAAATGAATAAATAAATAAAATCTTAAAAAAAAAACAAAACTAATCACCCATGATTTTTCAACAATTTGTATGCTGGACTTGATTACTCCTCCTCTGTGGTGGCTCAGTTTATGTCAGAGGCATTACACCAAGTGTTTATATGTATGATAAGTCCCCAGTGTTTCTCTTAGTGGAAGAAGTGGTTCGGAAGAAAATGATTGGATTTATTGTCTGGAAAGAAGGGGATGAGATATTTAACCCAGGTGATTTCATGTCCAATGTGTATGCAGTGACCTTAGCTAGATGCAAATATTATCCTGATATTCAGGAAAAGGGATTGTCTGCAAAGCATTATTACTCCGTGAAGAAGGCAGCCTCTCTTCTTTTGGGATTGATACTGAGAACATTTGCTCTGTAGAAGAAACAGATGGAAGAAGCAAAACGATACCTAAGGAACTGGAGAAGCAAGTTGGCAAGCAAAGAGCAATCCCATTTCTTGTCTGTGCCACCTCTGGTACAACTGTATTGGGAGACTTCGATCCTCTGGATGAAATAACTGACATCTATGAGAGGCACAGTCTCTGCATTCATGTGGATGCTTCTTGGGGTGGCTCAGCTTTGATGTCAAGGAAGCACCGCAAGCTTCTGCATGGCATCCATAAGGCTGACTCTGGCCTAGAACCCAAACAAGCTGCTGATGGCTGAAATCTAGTGCTATACTCTTCTCTTGTAAAGACAAATCTGACCTTCTTAAGAAATGCTACTCTGTAAAGGCATCTTATCTCTTGCAGCAGAATAAATTCTACGATGTCAGCTACGACACAGGAGACAAGTCTATCCAATGTAGCAGGAGACCAGATGCATTCAAGTTTTGAATGACCTGGAAGGCCCTGGGCACAGTGAGCCTCGAAGAAAGAGTTAATTGTGCTCTTGCTTTATCTAGGTATCTAGTGGAAGAGATCAAGAAAAGAGAAGGATTCAAGTTACAGATGGAAGGCCTATCCAAGGGCCTGGAACATAGGAGGGCTCAAGACAGAATTGTTGAGTTGTTGGAACCTTACCATGAATTGTTTCTTGTGTACATGGTCAACTGGTAGGTGCTTAATAGTCAATGTTTATATTACACTGTCTTGTTACATAGCACCGGACTAGCCATAGTTCTAGGGTAGGGGGCATGTGACTTAATAATTTCTCCAAGGCTCATTAAAAAAAAAAAAAGAAGCTCTAAACATGAGAACAGAAGTTCTTAGCCTGGGCTTCATGGATAGAATTCAGCGAGTCTGTGAATTTAAATGGAAATAAATATACCTTTGTTCTTTTCACTAACCTTTAACTAAAATTTGTCATTTCCTAATTTTAGCTGTACCTATAACTTTGTCACCAATAAAATCATGGCTATTTTCATACCATATTACATTTGTTGCAGGTGTCTTGGTATATTGTTTATACTCATCATTACTTAGAAATTTCAATTTTTTGGTCTGCTGCTAGATCTTGTTATTTTAAGGTTACTCTAGAAGTACATATTACTATGTCTCAAATTTATTAAAAAAAACTTGGTAAACTCTTCCCCCATCTCCTCCTGGCACAGAGGGAGCCCAGTGAGGGGCTGCCACTCTCCTGGCCCTCCCAGCCTCCTCCCCCCTCTCCCCTTCCCTCTCACTGAGAGTGACCCCAGGTAGCCCTATGGAAACCCAGGCCATCTTCCCTTGTGTCTCACCAGACTTGGTGAGCTTCGACAACCTGGCCAGTATACAGGCTTGCCATCCAGGCAAATGGCTTCCAGATAGGCATGAAGAGAGGCTCAAGGTGCAGCTGAAGCATCCCGAAGAAACCAATCGCCTGTACTAAGTGCTGGTGGTAGCACCATGGGGGTGGGGGGGGAGATTAGGGCTTGTACAGGGCAGGATACAGAACAGGCTACATTGAAAAACAAACCTCCCCCTTGTATATTCATAAATGAAAACTGTTGGATGACACCTTTGACATGTTAGCCAATATCAGTCAAGCAGAAGATATTTCTTTGAGGAAGTCTATGGGAGCTCGGTGAGCACGTGTTTGGGGTAAAATATATATATATGACATAAAGATAAGGAGATGAAGAAAACTGAAAAAAAAAAAAAAAAAAAAAAGGCAACTTAAAAAACAAAATAACATGAGACCAGCTGGGGAGGCTGAAGGGCTGGGAACTGGGAAGAGACGCTGCTTACTGTTTCCTGGGGCTGTTCCAGTCTGTGGGCACCTAGAGGCAGGCTGGAGTAAGTGGTATGGTGGGACCTGGTCCCTAGTGTGCAACTGACAGGCCCTTCTGAGCATCTCTCTCAATTCTTTTCGCTATTTAGGGACCAAGGGACCAAACTTTATTGCAGATGTGTGGCTCTATGTCCAATAGAGAGGGAATGGAGGAGAACTTCCTTTATTGCTTCATGGCTGTTCTTTTTTTTTTCGATGACAGATATTTCCTTTAATCCTTTTTTATTTTATTTTTTTTAAATATATTTTTAAATTTTTTAAAAGATACTTAGATTACACAAATGTTACGCAAAGAATATAGGAATTCCCATATGTCTGGCTCCCCACACTTCCCACACCCTCCCTAACATTCTTCATTAGTGTATTAATTGCAATTGATAACACATCCTGGGGCATTGCCACTGAACATGGACCATAGTTCTCCCACACAATTCTGCAGGCTATGGGAAGGTATATAATGGCCTATATCTGTCATTGCAATGCCATTCCGGATGATTCCCAAGTCCTGAAAAAGCACTGGCATTACACCTGTCTTTTCCTCCCCCTGCCCCCAGAGCCTCCAGTGGCCACTACCTCCACATCAATGCTGTAATTTCTTCCATTGCTAGAATCACAAATCTATTGTAGAATACCAGTAAGTCCACTCTAGTCCATAGTTCATTCCCCAATCCTGAGGATTCTGGGGTGGTGATGTACCCTCCACCTCTAATTGAGAGGGGGCTTCGATCCCATACAGCCGATGGATGGAACTCTCTTGCTTGTAGTTGTAGGCTCTCTCATTTCCTTGGTGTGGTGGTTATCAGTCCTCACCTCCTTGTTAGTTGCCCTGAGTGAGTCCAGTGAACTGGAGAGTAGGTGTTGCAACTCCTCTGAGGCTCAGGGCCCAGCTGGCAGGCACATGGACAGCCCAAAGATTCAAGCCTCTTGGACGTACACCTACCAACTCCAGCACCAAGTATAGGTTCATATAGAAGGGACAGATGAGCCATGTGTAGGGAAGCCATAACTGAGTCCAACTCTGTCACTCCCAGGAGCACAAACTCCAAAGTAGGGCCCACTGGCATGGCTGTTCTTGAAACAGTTTACAGCAAGTCTGAAAAATGTAATAAAAATTTTGAAACAAAAAAAAACACACACACAAAAAGAAAAAAAGAAAAACAGCAAGATAATAATTGTTCTTTAATACTTTGAGAGGCACTTTAATTATCCTCATTCAAGTCTATGATACTTTCTTATGGTTTTCTGTATTATATGTCTGGATGGAGCTGTTGGGATGAACAAAATGATGGATATTTGGGGAAAGCAACAAAAATATAAAACTCATTAACTGTGAAGTGATAAAACGAGGGAAAAAAGGACTTATAAGGCAAGGTAATTGTTGTGAAAAGTCTTCTCCCCTTAAAATCATAATAATTGTACAGAATTTTAAAAAGGAAAAATTTTTAATATCTCTATAATAGAAAAATTAGAGGAAAGCACGAAAATTAAAAAGGGAAAAAAAAAAAAAAAAAAAAAAAAAAACCTATGCAAGTTAGCATTACTGCTAAAATCCCAGATTTGTAAGACTGTAATTTTGTGGAGTTTAGACTTAGTATCAATCCCTTCTCCCTGCAAATGCTGTCAGACAATCTTGTCCCCACGGGCCAGACTGACTCGCCCAGACCTGCGGGCTCCTGGCCACCCATTGTTGGTGAAGGCCAAGCCATGATCAGGAAGGGCTGCAGCCACCACCCCCACCTTCTGCTTCACTCTCCTTCCATACTTGCTCCAGAGACTTTCCAGGCAATGGAGAACTGAGAACTTCCATCTTAAAACAATACACACACACAACAACCTTAAAAAGTGAGAGAGAGGGAAGCGGATGTGGCTCAAGCAGTTGGGCTTCCGCTTACCGCGTGGGAGGTACGTGGTTTGGTTCCCAATGCCTCCTAAAGAAGACAGCGAGCTGGCGAGATGGGAAGACACAGCAAGCTGACACAACAAGATGATGTAACAAGAGACACAAGAAGAAAAACATGAGAGACACATAAAAGCAGAGAGCAGGGGTTCCTGGTGCCTTCTAGAGAAGACAGGCAAGGCAATGAGCTGATGCTATGGGCAGGAGCAGCAAGCTGATGCAACAAGAGACACGGGAGGAAGAAAGTAATGAGAGACGCAATAAAGCAGGAAACGGAGGTGGCCTAAGTGATTAGGCGCCTCCCTTCCACATCGGAGGTCCCAGGTTCAGTTCCTAGTGCCTCCTAAAGAAAAAAAAAGAAGATGAGCAGACACAGCAAGTGCAAACAATGAGGGGTGGGGAGAAATAAATAAATGAAATAAATCTTTAAAAAGAGAGAAGAGTGGGTATAGCTCAGTGGTTGAGCGCCTGCTTGGCATGTATGCAGTGGTTCAGCGCTTGCTTAGCATGTATGCAGGTGTATACCAGGTCCCAGGTTCAATCCCTGGTACTGCCTTAAAAAGAGAGAGAAAATATTAATCCTTGAAGAATTTCTGAAACTGTTTACAAGGAATTTTGAGAAACAGGGTTCTTTAAATGATGCTGGCTTTTGTTTTTCCATAAATAAGTTTATGTATTTTGTAGAACTTTTAATTGGAATGATAGGAGAAAAAAAGGAAAAACTAATGAAAGGAAGATATTTATCTTTGGTAAATGACTTTAAAGCCATTAAAAGACATTGCTTTAAAAAACCTCAGAATCAGGAAAATACACTGAATTATTTAAGAACACATATTTTTAAGTATAACATTTATAATAATTTATTTGCACCTGTGGTAAACTACCTTGGAATTATGGAATTACGCATTGATGCCCTCCCATTGATGTCCAGTTCATCTGGAGGCCAGAGGCTCTCTTAGACCTACCTTTTTTTTTCTCTTTTTTGCTTTAGAGAAACAAATGTTTGGTTCTTCTCAGGCCTCCTGCCTTTCCTTTCTCCCTTCTATTTTGTTGGTTTATAAATTTTTTTTTTTTTTTAGGATTTATTTTATTTATTTATTTACACCCCCCCCCCACTACTTGTGCTCGCTGTGTCTACTTGCTGTGCGTTTTTCTGTGTCTCCTTGTCTTCCTTTGTTGCATTATCTTGCTGAGCCAGCTTACCGTGCCAGCTCACTGTGCCGCGCAGGCCGTCAGCTCACTGCACTGCGTGGGCCAGCTTGCCTTCACCAGGAGGCCCTGGGAATTGAACCCGGGGCCTCCCATATGGTAGACAGGAGCCCAACCACTTGAGCCACATCTGCTTCCCTCCTGGTTTATAATTATTTTAAAATTTTTTTCTCTATTTGTTTTTTTCTCTTGACTCCTCTTTTTAGCATGTCCAGGTATTATTAGCACAGCTGCTCGTTTCACACTTAACTCCCTAAAACTCCTTGTAACCTTTTGTAAGTATTGGACAACTTTTCTCCAGCTTAGCCCTAAATAAAGCACAGTTTAAAAAAAAAAAACCAAAAAAAACCCTGATAGCTATATTTTCAATAGAATTCATTTTCTTTGGGTAAAAACTATCATTGTTATATAGCAGGGGTTCTTAACCGGGGTTCGTCTTGAGCTTGAATTGAAATTCAGAAAAACATTATTCTTGTGGGGACGTGTTGGTGTAGGTGTGATATATTTATTAAATAATACGCAGTATAGTGGGACTTAGTAAGGGGTCTTGTGGTTTTCACCTGACTGGCAAAGGGGTCCATGGAACAAAAAAGGTTAAGAACACTTGTAAAGTATATAAACCTTCCCCATAAAGGTCAAGAAATGTAAAAGTTGTTGTCTTGTTAATATGGTCTTCTTCACTTTATTCAGAGGCAGATTTTCCAGAAGGAACTTTTGACAGGTGTCAGTATTAACTTGTGAAGTTTTTAATTTGTGTCTTAATGTTGCATCTAGCTTGTAACTCATTTGCTAATTTCATGTGGCTTTTCTTTAGAGAGAGTCCTGGGGAGAGTGAGTACCATGAAAGCTTTGGCAGAGAGGCTTTCAGGAAAAATACAAAACTCATTTTGAGACATAGGTTCTGTTGGTATACTTATTACTCCCTTTGTACACTAGAAGTACTCCAAGGGCAAAGATTGTTTTTTATTTTTCAATAAATGTGTTAGACAGTGCTAGGCCCTAGAGTTATAGTAGAAACAAAATAAAAGTCTTTACATTCAGGGAGCTTAGAATCTCACAAAAGAGAGAGGGGTACTGCTTAGAGTCATTTCCCTAGAATTGCACTCCGGAGTATAAAGAGCAAGGAGGGTACTGTGAGAGTATGACCAGGAACCCTACCCTAGCCTGATGGGAGCCACATTTAAACCGAGACCTTGAATGTGTCTTGGGGAAGAGATTAGGAGACCGAAGAGTGAAGGGAAGAGTGTTGAGGGACCAGCATTTACAACCACACTGAGGCAGGAAGGACTCAGCACCCTCATGAAGCTGAAAGAAGCTCAGAGTGACTGGAATATAATATGTTTGGAGAGAGAGTGGAATGAATAAAGCTGCTTAGGTAGGCTCTGTTTTGACCTTTTGAGGATGGGGAAGTCAGTTTAGTTGGTCACAACCACAATTAAAAATAAAAATGAAATTGAGAATCAAGAAATAACATCAATTGTGTCATACATAATAAAGGTAAGTATTGTTTAGTGAAACTTGCGTTTTACGTATATGCGTGTATCTGTGTATATGTATACTGGATCATGAGGTATAATTTATCTTACTGTGGGTTGGAATGAGAAATAATTTATCTTACTGTGGGTTGGAATGAGAAATAAGTTTTAAAGCCATTGGCAGGGCCATGTTGACACTTTGAACTTTATCCTGAAGGTAATGGGAGGCTGTTGAAGCATTTAAGTTAGAAGAGATGTTCATATTTGCCTTTTTAAAAGCTTGTTCAGGCAGCCATGTGTAGAGTATCTGAAGGGGGACACCAGTTAGAAGGTACATGTAGGAGTCCTGGTGTGAGATGATGGAGAACATAAGTTCCACTAGAATGGAAACTCCAGGAGGGCAAGGATATTTGTTTATTGCAGTATCCCTGTACCTAGAACGGTACATGGCGTGCAGCAGTCACACTGTCACTATTTGTTGAATGGATGACTGACTTAGACTGGTGGGGGGTAGTCATGGAGACAACAGAAAGTGGAATAGATTGGAGATAATATTTAGGATATAGAACCGAGAGGAGTTGATGATTGATTTGATGTTGGGGTGAGGAAGAAGAGGTGTTAGGGATAGATGGTAGACTCTGGAATGAGATGGGGAACCTTAGAAGAGGATCAAGTTTAAAGGTAGAGATCATGAGTTCATTCTTCATTGTGTGGAATTTAAACCGTCTGTGAGGGAAGTGGATGTGGCTCAAGCATTTGGGCATCCGCCTACCACGTGGAAGGTCTGGGTTTGGTTCCTGGTGCCTCCTACAGAAGATGAGCAAGACAGCGAGCTGGCGTGATGGGCTGGTGCTGCAAGCTAATGCAACAAGGAGACACAAAGAGGAAACACAGTGAGAGATGCAACAAAGCACAGAGCGGAGGTGGCTCAAGTGATTGAGTGCCTCTCTCCCACATGGGAGGTCCTAAGTTCGGTTCCCAGTACCTTCTAAAGAGAAGACCAGCAGACACAAAGAGCGCACAATGAATAGACGCAGAGAGCAGACAGCAAGCACAAACAACGAGGGGGGAAAGAAATAGATAAATCTTTAAAAAAAACTGTCTATGAGATATACAAGTGGAGATAGCCAGCAGGTAGTTGAGTGTAATAATGCCTGCCTGATATATAGGAGGCACTTAATAAATCATTGCTGAATAAGCAAATGCTACTTGGTATATCCACAGTGAAAAGTTTTCTAACCTGATTACAGTGGGACATTGTCAGTTTGGGGGTTCTTGCTGCAGCCCCTTTACTATTAATACTGATAGCCCTTATTTAAGGGTAAAAGTGTGCATTAGTTAGAAAGTGTATTAGGACAAAGGAGCTAAGTAGAAACAAACAATGGGAGTAGAGCCTTTTTTTTTTTTTTAATTTTTATGTAGCTTTTATTTTGAATGGGTTAAGAACTGATTTTATTTTGTGCAATTCTCTAACGCTGTGGACATTTATTTCTATAACTTGATATTTTTATCCCCAGTTATAATTACTTTGCTGGAAACTTGAGGGGAAAGTTGCCACATTCAGGGCCAAGCATGTGAAATTTAAAGTGTTATGCTGCCACTTTGGAATTATTACTTCAGAAGTAATGTGTTTGTGTTTGTATGCGTTGTTTTGATTTGTTTTCTTTTCATTTTTTATTATAAAAGTAATACATGTGGTTGAAACAGTTTCAACAATACTTCTACAAATGTACATACATACACACACAATGGTTCCCTTCCTTACTCCCTAAAAGTAACAAATGTTCACTGAATTATGTTCCTCTACTGACAATATAGTGAAAGGAGGAATAGGATGTTCATCTCAAATTCAAACCTCTGAATTTACCACTTTCATCAGCACACCTTGTCTTTACTGCTTCCAAAGTCCTCCCACTTCTCTTTATCCTTGTTGCTGCTTGCCTTTTCCAGCCCACCCTGAGATTGAGACTACTGTGCTTCCTTCTGTCTACTCTCTGCAATTCTACCCTGGCCCCTCTAGTCTCTTATTCATCTGTTCACCAGAGTGCTCTTAAAAACCCACAGTGGATTGGGTTACTCTCCTGCTTAAAAACATTCGATGGCTTCCCACAGCCTTCAAATAAAATCCGTGCTCCAGACCCTGCTTTATAAATCTCAGAATGATCTAGTTTCTTATTACCTCTAGCTCCACCTTATTCCTTTCCTCTCTTGCCTGCTGAACTTCCATCCCACTGGCCATCTTTGAGTTCTTTGACTAAGCCAAGCTGTTACCAGCTTTAGGGCCTTAGCTATTCCATCTGGTACCCTCTGTCCAAAAAACTGGTCCCTCCCCTCTTCTTCCCCAAAGTTTCTAGTCTTAGCCTAAATGTCATCACCTCAGAGAAGCTTCTCTATTGCAGATAGGTCCCCATTCACTTGATACACTTCCTTCTTAGCATTTATCATTAGATGTTATTATTTTCCCCCCTTGTTTATTGTCTGCCTCCCTCACTTGATTCTAAATTCCATGAGGTCAAGGACCATGTATCTTTTCTTCACTACTGTCTTGTGACAGCTTGATGCATAATAGGCACTGGTATAAGGTGACCAACTGTTGCAATTTGCCTGAGACTGAGGGTTTTCCCATATTGCAAGACTTTTAGGGCTTAAAACAGGACAATCATGCAAAACAGGATGGTTGGTAACCCTAGTTGGCAGTAATTACTTACATTAGTTATCTTTGTGGAACAAATAAGTGAAAAGTAGCCCACATCCTAGTTAGCCATAAAAACCTCTGACATTTATCCATATAGACTTTTATTCTCATTTTCTGGGGCAGAGAACCTATATCTCACTTTTAAGTGATCATGGGAAGTTTGATTAAAGAGATGAGACTGAATTTCTTTTAAATAAGAGGAACTAAGTTGCTTTATTTCAAGTTGATCCTGATGTAGCATAAAAATAAAATGATGGGGTAGAGGTAATGAAATCTTAAGGTTTGTGAGTCTTCTCAGATCTGTTAATCTATTGATTGCTGACCTCTTGATTTGATTCCATTGGTCTTGTCATAGACATTTACTTTCAACAGACATTTACTGCATATAATAATGTCTCAGGGAAGTTGATTTGATTGATCTGAATCCCTGTTTCAATGCATTAGTATTAAAACAGGAGTTCTAGTACATTTGTGAACCTCAAGATGTCAGGGATGAGATTGCATACAGGAGTCTTTAAATTTTTAATAGATTTGCATCAAGGTAATAGGGGGGATAATAGTAAAGAAATAAAAAACCATAAACAAATTACCATACAAACCAGCACTCCTAGTCCTAAATATTTACCAAGTGAAATAAAAACTTATGTTTTGGGAGCAGATGTGGCTCAAGCAGTTGAGCACCTGCCTCCTACATGGAAGGTCCCGGTTTCAGTTCCTGGTGCCTCCTGAAAAAAACAAAAACGAACAACATGCAAAACAAATGATAAAACCAACTCAGAAAAGCTGATGTGACTCAGTGGTTGAGTGCTGGCTTCCCACATTTGAGATCCTAGGTTTAATCCCTGGCCCCGGTTACCTCAAAAAAAACAAACAAAAATACTTATGTTTGCACAAAAACCTGTATGTTAACATACAAATGCCCCCAAATTGGAGACAGCCCAAATGTTTTTCAACTAGTAAATGGTACATCTATATAATGAAATATTACTTGGTAATAAAAAGGAATGAATTACTGATGCATGCTGCAACATGGATGAATCACAAATGCATTATGCTGAGTAAAAGAAACCAGACTCAAAAGGCTACATACTGTTTAATTCCATTTATGTGACAGTCTACAATAGGCAAAACTACAGGGACAGAAAACAGGTGGTGAGGGGAGGGGTGTCAGGAGCACGAGGGAATTTGTTTGGGGGGGAGTGATGGAACTGTTCCATATCTTGATTGTGGTGGTGGTTAAACAACTTTATGTGTTTACAAACTTATTAAAAAGGATAAAACTGATGGTAAATCATGCCACAATTTTTTAAAAGGCCACAAACACACAAATGTTGCTATAATTTGCATTTTGTTTTGTAGTAGTTACAGTTTTGTTGTGAAAGGGTAGAGTGTTCTGGTCTTCAGCCTTTCCAGGAAGTTGGTGTGTTAGTTCTCTCTAATGAAATGAGAAGAGTAGCATTTCATTACTACTTATGAAGAAGGAGAGTGTCAGCTGTTAATCTGAGAAGGTCATTTTCTCATTCTGGCCAAGGAGGGTTATATGCCTAAAATAGAAAGAGACTAGAAGAAGAAAACAGATACTTTGTAGCAATTTGATATTTTAAACTGTGTCTTGGCACTTGACCTGTAATTGTCTAGCACCATCATCAAGGAATACTACTACTAGTATTTATTAGTTGTATTTTCTCTTTTTTGGCAGAAGGGCAAAATGTTTTAGACTATTAAACCATGATTAAATTAGGAGCCAGGATTCTAACTGCCCAGGTTGGAAACCTGCCTCTACCATGTACCAGTTGTCTTACCTTGGATAATTTACTTAACCAGCCTGTGCCTCAGTTTCTTTATTTTTAAATGAAGATAACAATACCTACCTTTTTAAGGTTCTTTTTTTTTTTTCCTGGAGACTTCCGATGTAGGAGAGAGGTGTTCTGCCGCCTGCACCACCTCGGCTCCTGGCTTCTGGAGCTTTGGGAGCATCTCGTCTTGTCTCTCCCCTACGTCTCTCTCCTGTTACGTCATCATCTTGCTGCATGGCTCCCGGGGCCTGGCGGCTCACCGGCACACAGAGCCTGGCAGCCCATGCGCCTTCTATATATATATTTTTTATTTTACCGGGAGGTCCTGGGGATCGAACCCAGGTCCCTCCATATGGCAGACGGACGCCCAACCATTTGAGCCACATCCGCCCCCCCTTTTTAAGGTTCTTGTGATGATTAAATGTCAGATGCTTAGAAAAGTACCAGGCATCTAGTAAGTACAGTATAATTGTGGACTGGTATTGGTATTAGCAGAGAGCAAGACCCAGAGCAAGTATCCTTTTGTTGCTTTTTTGAGTGACTGGGCTGAGTTGGGGAAAAGAAAGAGGGGGGAGGAAACCATGTTACAGAGCAAATCCTGGTTGAAGCCAAGGCTCTTTACTTAATGGCCCTTGTCCTCCTCTAATTTCACTTAAATCACCAAGACAAGGCAGAAGTGGCAATTAGGAACATTGGGGTTGTCCAATTAGGATCCCAGGGAAGCAGATATGGCTCAAGCAATTGAGCTCCTGCCTACCACAGGGGAGGTCGCGGATTCGGTTCCTGGTGCCTCCTGGAGAAGACGAGCAAGACAGCAAGTTGCTGCAATGGGCAGGCGCAGCGAACTGATGCAACAAGGAGACACAAAGAAGAAAGACAGCTAAAGACACAACAAAACAGGGAGCTGAGATGACTCAAGCAACTGAGTGCCTCTCTGCCACATGGGAGGTCCCAGGTTCGGTTCCTGGTGCCTCCTAAAGAGAAGATGAGCAGACACAGAGAACACACAGCGAGTGGACACAGAGAGCAGACAGGGCAACAATGGGGGGGCGGGGGGGATAAATAAATAAATCTTAAAAAAAAAAATTAGGATTCCAATGTAGTGACCAGTACATCTATTGCTTGTTGTCAAATCCAGGATTAAACACTGGAAATATTCACATCTTTTTTTTTTTTTTTTTTCTGGTTTAAGCATTAAAATTAGTGACCCAGAAACACGTAGTTTGTCAGTGAAGTTAGCTTATTCAGACTTGCCCTGCAAATGCCAGTTTTGCCATGAGTTACCAGGAAGGATGGTTGGAGTATTAGCTATGCCACCCAGAACAGTTGTTCTAATCAGTCCTTGAGAATCAATACTTAGATTGATTTAGAGAAGGAAATGGTGACAGGTTGGAGGTAGCTTCAGCTCCGTTTTCCAGTCACTTTTCTGTTTTAGATCTACATTTCCCATTAAGAGGGAGGGGAAATATTTTAAAAACCTTTTTTTAGCAGTTAGGAATACTGGCAATCAGCCTGTTCACATGATAAAAGTTCCCATAATGATGTCCTTTGGTTGAGAGCACAAAGATACAGAAGAGATCTAGGTGGGGTGGGTGTTTCATTATTCTTGGATATTCTTTCTCTGTTGAACAAAACTTATATGACTATTTCTGCCTTTTAGGAGCTCTTGTCCCTAGCAAAACGGAAGCGCAGTGACTCTGAGGAGAAGGAACCACCTGTGAGTCAGCCTGCAGCCTCCTCCGACTCTGAAACGTCTGACAGTGATGATGAGGTAGGTATAGAGGCTATGCCTGTGGGACAGATGGGTATCGGAGGGTTTCTGAAGTGGTGACTCCTAAGCTGTCTTTGCTTTAAACGGAGATCTACAACTAAGGTCTATGAGAACTTGTTAGTGAAAAAACGATGTGCAAGGAAAGCTCTTGAATTGTCATGTTCATTTTACATTGTTCTTCTCATTACCTAGTACAGGGGTTCTTAACCACTTTTTGTTCCACGGACCCCTTTGCCAGTCAGGTGAAAACCACAGACCCCTTCTAGAATGTAGCGGCAGATAGTTTTATGACACTCAATTAGCATCGGTTCTAACAACTACTGTAAATTCGAAGTATGGATGGGTGTAAGCGATTTTTTGAGATATGCAACAACTGTAATGTGATATGAAATGAATACTACTGTAATTTATTACATACATTCATAAGTGAAAGAAATGCTAGATTTCAGTTACAGGTCAGAGAAAATAAAGATAATAAGTTGATATTTTTCAATTCAAGCTCATGGACCCCTGAAATCTTTCCACTGACCCCTTGGGGGTCCATAGACCACTGGTTAAGAACCCCTGACCATGTGGGTGCCTCTGCAGGACATTTGTAGCCATTCTTTAGCCTCTTGTTTTCAATCCTATTGCAGAAGAAGAGGTATAGCTCATTAGTCCTCATTTCTCCTACTTTTTCTAAATCATTTTCTTTTAAACCCCATTTTCATGTTAGAAAAGAAATTCTACCCAAATGCTGTGTTTCGGTGAAACAAGAAGCTTTCTGTGGGAAGAGTGATGGTGTTAACTTTCAAGGGGAAAATCCAATTGTTCGTTGTCTGACCTAAGGGTGACTTTCCTAAAGGGCCCACCAACAAACAAAGACCCTAAAAGATTGGGAATCTTAACAGGAAAGGTGGATGAGGGAAAAGGTGTTTAAAACACTCCTGCATGCTCCTCATTGGATTCAAAATACTTTTTTCCCCTTAGTAATTTCTGGAGAACAGCTAGATAGCACTTTTATGTTTAATCTTTTATTCTTCAGTCTGGGAACCTCCTAAAAGAAAAAAAGGAAGTTTGGTTGTCTAAGGGGTGATTCTCAGTCAGGTGGAGCCTACCTGTATCAGAAACAACTCTTGAGTTTTTCCAAATATGCCTCCCAACCCTTTCCCCCGCCCTCCCTCACCTCCTTTGAAGTTTATTGTTATTAGTGAGCCATCAATACAGGTAGAAAGAAGTATATTTAGTCCTCAGATTTGCTAGGACAGAAAATTGGTTAACAACTGAGTTAAAAGGTTTTTATATGGAGAGACAGGCATGCCTGATTTTGGAGCAAAAAGATATCTAGCTAATTGATGGTGAAATGGAGAGAAGTTATGAAAGTTGCCGGTCTAGAAAATAGTAGGTACACTGAACATTAAATATAAAGTCCAGTTACGGAGGGTATAAGTAGATATTTCATGTGTAGAATCTTTGCAGGGGGAAAACCTAGGTTTAAGGGAATATATTTGTATATTATTTTGGATGAATGAGTTGTTCTCATTGATATTTTCAGTGAAATATCAATATTATGAAAATAAGAAGCAAGGTGAGTAAGGTTTATAATAACCAAGCCTGGGAAATCAGGAAGCACACCCCTCAGTAGTATAAGGTCATAATGCCCTTGTGTGGCACTTCGGTGCTATCACTTCCTGTCCCTGAAAGCATTTGAAAGGAGAGAAAGCACTAAGAGTGCAAACAGGAGTGATAGGGAGGAAAAATAACAAGGTTAGAAGGAGCGCTCATGATTTGGGATAAAAATGGCCAAAATGAAAAGGTCTGTTTTTTAGGAGGAACAAGGTAGTTCAGAGTCCTTTTTAGAAACATGGTAGGACATATAAAAACGTATAGCTGCCAGCTATATGAGAAGAAAGCCTAGATTTTCACTTGTTACCAGTAAAACCATGTTGAATACCAAGAAAACACTTTTTGTTGTTGAAAATTGAATATAACTATATTAGGCAATGTGAGGACATAGCTGAAGTATGTTCCAATGCCCTCTAAGTAAGAATTATTATTTTTTAAAGCTTCTTGTATAGTCTTGTTTTTAGCCTTTTTGAGAAATAGAATCATTTGACCGAGCTCTGCAGTTCAGCACTTGTCACACCTATTTCTTCTTCCTTAAAACTTTTGTCTAAGCCTTCCCCCATTGCATTTATGCCCCCACTTGCCTCTTCAAAGACTCTGATCTCTTCCTGCATTTCTTCCACTCCATTATTTTCTACTTTATTTCTTTCTGAAGCTTCCTTCTCTTTCTCTTACTTCATCTGATCTCTTGGGCTCTCCCACTTTGATGTAGTTATGCTACTCTACACACTCAGTGTTATCTTATGCTGGCTCCAATATTTTTATTAATAGGAAAAGATTAGTAGAACATTTTTTAAATAATAAATTTTAACTTACAAATTCCAGGGAAGTCAGCCTAGATATCCAAGTGAATTTTGCAATTGTGTTACCAAAATACAGATAATACAAATATATGCCTCCAATAAAGGCTTTACTGCTAAACTAATATTTTCCTGTACGTATATTGATTTAGTAAAGTTTTCATATACCAGACAATTCTGGAGCAATGTGTTCTGCATAGATGAATTGTTCTAGAACTGAAACTAAACTCAAAGTATAAAATATAAAATCACACATACAATTTTAAAAGTTACACACACACACACAGCAGCTTTCCTTGCTGATTTAAAGTCATAATTATGAGTGGCAGCTCTTGTACTGTGAAAAATTGCCTTCTAAAATATCAAGCTGTATGGCTCTGTAGTATTGCTTTTTAGTTTTTCTTCCTCCTTTGTCACTGTAGGTGAGAAGTGGCCAGCGTGATCATCTCTTAATAATGTGCTTTTACTTCTTACTTCCTGAATCTGATCTGTTGTGGGGACAGGAAAGCAGGGAACCTGGTAGAGTTTAGGTTGGAGTACTAGGCTTTAGTATTTGAACTTAGTGACGGCTATTTGGATTGCTTACAAGCCTTATTTTTACATACTTTTTGGTTCTTGGTTATGAAGATAACCATACAGTAGCACCTCAGTTATCTAGATACCATTAAAATCTCATCAAAGAATTTGGAATAATAAAGCCATTTTCATGGACCACTTGTTAAAACTTTTTTACAATAAATTCTGACAGTTCTTACCAAACAGTGCAATGTAGTATTTTTTTGAACAATTTATTGAAGTATATCATTCATACATGAACATACATAAACTATAAGTGTTCATTAAACATCATGATCTTACAAAACAAACATGCATAACATCATACAGGGCTTCCACATATCACCCCCGCACGAACAGCCTGCATTGTTGTGAAACATTTTTTAACAAATCTTGAAAGAATATCATCAAAATATTACCACTAAACTACAAAAAAAAAAAAAAAATACTACTAACTGTAGTCTGTTCTTCCTCCCCTATACTTTTTTTTAAGGATTTATTTATTTATTTATTTGCTTTTATCCATTCCCCCCACCCCCACCCCCTGTTTTTGCTATTTCTTTGTCCATTCGTTGGACAACTCTGTGTCCATTTCCTGCCCTCTCTTCTCATCCTTCTCCTCCTTTCTTCACTGGGATTCCATCCTCGTAATCTTTGATGTGGGAGAAAAGCGTCTACCGCCTGCGCCACCTTAGTTCCTGGTTTTTCAGCACGTCTCATCTTGGCTCTCCCTTGTGTCACTCTCCTGTTACGTCATCATCTTGTTGCATGGCTTGCAGGGCCTGGCAGCGCAACCACGCACAGGGCCTGGTGGTCCACGTGCCTTCTGTATTTTTCTGTTTGTTTGTTTGTTTTTTTAATTTTTACCGAGAGATTCCGGGGATTGAACCCAGGTCCCTCCATATGGGAGATAGACACCCAACCACCTGAGGCACATCCGTCCCCCTACTATATCTCTTAAGGTTGACCAAAGATTCCCAAAGTTACAGTCTTTTCCCATACAGGATGGTCATATAATAAATCAGGCTTAGTTTATCACCAGCATTCTAAAAACCAGACCTAGGGAGAAAAACTATGTCTGGGGACACATGCATGGTTTCTAAAATAGCGAATGTTTAGCCTACCCTGATTATCACAAAATCAGGACAACGAGGGAATATAGTATTAATTATATTTTGTACTTTGTTGTGTCACTTCTTTCACTTGTGCTTTTGTCTCCATAATCAGACTATAAGTTTTTGTGATTGAGTATGGGAACTCTATGCTTTTCATTAAATATATGTTGTTGCCTGATTATAATATCAGTAGTGTCTTTGTATTTTTTTTTTTTTAGATTTATTTTATGTATTTCTCCCCACCCTCTTGTTGTTTGCACTTACTGTGTCTGTTCGACTTCCTTGTTTCTTTAGGCGGTACCGGGAACTGAACCCAGGGACCTCTGATGTGGGAGGGAGGTACCTAATCGCTTGAGCCACTTCCATTCCCTGCTTTGTTGTGTCTCTCATTATGTTTTTCTTCTTGTGTCTCTTGTTGCATCATCTTGTGGCAGCTTGCCGCGCCTGCCCATGAGCCAGCTGTCCTCTTTAGGAGGCACCAGGAACCAAACCAGGGACCTCCCATGTGGTAGGTGGCAGCTCAATCACTTGAGCCACATGCACTTCCCATGTCTTTGTATTTTGATTAATTACACACTAGTAAGAGGAAAGAAAGCTAAACTATTCTTCTTGTTCTTTAGGATACAATTAAATTGTACTTACTCTTCAACTCTTCTGACCATTTTTTACCTTCAGAAAAAAACACCTACATCAGGAACCATGCCCTCCCACAAACACACCCCTTTGCTGGCCATTGTCAGAATCTAGAATAATGGCTTTACAAACTTTTCTGACAATTTCCTTGACTCAGTATAACATGCAACTTGAAAACCCCAAGGGGTTTTAAAGATCATCTGGACTCCCTTATTTCACATTTAAGAAAACAGAGTATCACAGAGGTTCTGATTTCCTTTTCCCATCATAAAATAGCATCTTCTGTCTTAGTTTGCCTGAGCATCTGTCACAAACACCATAAACTCATTTTGACTTAAACAGCAGGAATTTATTGTCTCATGATTTTGAGAGTAGAAGTCAAAAATTAAGATGTCGTCAAGATGCCTTTTCCTGGAGTCGGTGCGTTCTGGTGCTGGATGCCGGCTTTCCTTGGGGTTCTATGGCTTGAATCCCTGCCTTGTGTTACAGGGTCCTCTCCATTCTGGCTTCTGTGACTTCTGGATATTCTTTATAAGTCTTTCAGTTCTGAATGAAGATCACTACCCCCATTCACTTGGGCCACACCTTAACAAAAAAATAACATCTCTAATGTACTTAGTGGTCTCTATCTTTACTTTCTGCCTCCTTGAAGTTGATACCAGTGCCACTATCCATGCCACAGAGTGACCCTCATCCCTTCCTGTGCTTTCTATATTTTTCTCCTGGGAACAAGCTTTATACCCTGACTTCCTTTTTTTTTTTTAAACCAATTTTATTGATAAAAATCAACAAAGCATAAAATTCATGCAAATACCGTGACTTCCTGAGACTCACTCCAGAATTAAACCATCCTCCATATACTGAGACCCAGACATACCAACCTTTAGCACTTACTGATTAGTCTGCCACAGAAAACATTAGAAGCTCTTTTCTCTAACAACTGAATTTTAGTCTAACTCAGTTGACTTGCTATAAAGTTGATATCTTTGTTTTTCTCTTGCAATCAAAAGTACATTGATTAAATTTTATATATTTATTATATAAATTATCTCCTCTTTCTAAGGAACTACAGAATAGGAAACCAGACATTATGGAGTTTTAACCAACGCCTCAAAAATCCATAACATTCTCTATATAAAGTATATTTCTTTTGAGCTTAAAGAAATAGGGGCTCGTAATCATTTTGATGAATTGCAGCGATTCAACTCTTGAATTTTTTAGCTTTCTCCAATTAAGTCCCTATTCCTATTTCAGTTTTCCTTTCTCTCTTTTTCTTGTAGTGGACATTTGGGAGCAATAAAAATAAGAAGAAAGGAAAAGCCAGAAAGATAGAGAAGAAAGGAACCACGAAGAAACAGACCAACAAAACTGCCTCCTCAGGTAGTTCGGACAAAGACAGTTCAGCCGAGAGCTCAGCCCCTGAGGAAGGTGAGCCAAGCAGCCTAACCTTGTCAAGTTGAAGATACAGAGTCAGAAATGGGGAGGAAAGGTGCCTGCGTTATAAAATGACCTCTGGGTCGGATGTAGCTCAACTGGTTGGGCGTCCGTCTCCCATATGGAGGGACCCGGGTTCGATTTCCGAACCTCCCGGTAAAAAAAATAAAATAAAATAAAATAAAATAAAATAAAATGACCTCTGCTTTTTGAGAAGTGGTCCTTAATCTTTTTAATGCTCTTGGATCCTTTGAGAATCTGCATAAAACAAGAATAATGCAAGCAATTACAAAGGGTTGGTAAGACCCCTGAAACCCAGCTATAGAGCTGATGAAGAATCCCTGCATTAGAGTCTCAACTCACTTTACCTGACCAGTCTGTTAGCTGAACATCTTCTCTTCTCCTTTTATTTATTTGGTCTGACTGAGGAGAGAGAAATCCTTGGGCCAGACACAAAACTCAATAGAAAATATTTTTTGAAACCAATTACAGAATTTGTTATTGAAAAGCAAATTTATTCCAGAACTAGAATGATGAACTTTAAATTTCCTTTAAAAATACAAATGGCTTGTACAGAATTGGCCTGACCTGGTTTTAAGCACACGCCTCAGTGAATGTCAGCTTAACTTGAGTCAAGCACAGTTCTTCTTAAACTGCTGATTTAACTTAATACTTATTAATAATGTACATGTCTTTTTCCATACCATCCTTTGTCCTATCAACATCCAGTGTAATTAGGAATGCATTGATCAGTTTAATGTCTTATTAAAACACTGGTTTTTGTTTGTTGTTGTTTTTGTTGTGGTGGTCGTTTTAGGAGGTACCTGGGATTGAACCCAGGACCTTGTATGTGGGAAACAGGAGCTCAACTACTTGAGCTATACCCACTCCCAACTAATAAATGTAGAAGAAATGATAGAGTTAGAAAATCACCATTTTCAACCATCATAGTAATAATTGATTTATTTGAGACTCACCAATAAGTGTTAAAACTATTGGGTGAAAGTTTATTGAGGAA
Organism: Tolypeutes matacus; assembly: GCA_026826555.1. Lineage (NCBI taxonomy): Eukaryota > Metazoa > Chordata > Mammalia > Cingulata > Chlamyphoridae > Tolypeutes > Tolypeutes matacus. Next base: position 6,741,282 of record JAKSZT010054394.1, on the reverse strand, counting down.
CAGAATGCTTATACAGTCTCAAAGCATCTCCCCATAGTTACTTACCAGCTACAAAGGGGAAAAGGTACTTTTACAAAAGAGAAATCTGAGGGACACCACATTAACCAAGTGATCCAAATGTCACCAGTTATGGGACAAACACTTGTCAGGTGCTTCCTGATGTGACACACTGAAAATGAGTCAATCACATATGTAGTTCTCTTGTCAAAAATACATAACCTGAATTGTTTCATGATAAAACCAGCCAACCCACTCAAATAGGCTATTTAAATTGAAAATTAAATAAAATTAAAAATTCAGTTCCTCAGTTGCATTAGGCCACATTTTAAGAGCTCAGTAGCCACATGTGGCTAGTGGCTACTGTATTGAACAGTGCAGATAGAGAATGTTTTCATTGTCACCACAGAAAATTCCATTAAACACTGCTGGTCTGTAAAACAGCGGGTCTATACTGCTCAAAAATTCAGTGTCATGAAAGACAAAGGAAGGCTGTTCTAGATTAAAGCATACTAGAGAGACATGCCAACTAAATGCAATGTTTGATCCTACATTGGATCCTTCTTTGGATCCTGAATGGGAGGAAAAGTGGGTATAAAAGACAGTATTAGAACAATTGGTGAGCTTTGAATATGGACTGTATATTAGACCATGATATTGCATCAATGTTTTATTTCTTGAATTTGATCTTTATATAATTAGTTATATAGGAAAGTATTTAGGGGTAAAGAGTTATGATCTCTCCAACTTACTCTCAATTGGTTCAGAAATATAAATAAGAGTGTTAAAGAGGAGTGGATGTAGCTCAAGTGGTTGATTGCTTGCTTTCCATATATGAGGTCCTGGGTTCGATCTCCAGTACCTCCTAAAATAAACAAACAAGAAAATCAGCTCTCATTGGGGAGTGGATGTATCTCAGTGGTTGAGCACCTGCTTCCCATATACAAGGTCCTGGGTTCAATTCCCAGAACCTCCTAAAAAGAAGATGTGTACATTATTTTATATATGTAGATGGAGAAGGTGAATTTTCAGTGGTAAAAATGGGTGAATCTAAGTAAAGGATGTGTAGGAGTCAAAATATTCTTGAAACATTTTTCTGCAGTCTGAATTTTTTTCCAAATAAAAAGTTGAAAAACAAATGTACAGAAATGATTAAATAAATAAAAGAATTTAAGAGAACAAACTGTTGTTTCTTGTTCTAGCCTAAACTTTGCTAACCTGTGTTTGCATATACCAAAGGTAGACCAAGGGCTGGTCCCAAGAACGTTGAGAGGACACATATCATGTTACCTGGGTGAAGCACCTGTGACCTCAGTCATCTGTAGTGTGGCTTAATCTTGTGTTTGGGCCTTGGTTGCAGGGGAGGTGTCAGATTCTGACAGCAACAGCTCATCCTCCAGCTCAGATTCAGACTCTTCCTCAGAAGATGAAGAGTTCCATGATGGCTATGGAGAGGATCTCATGGGAGATGAGGAAGACAGGGCCCGTCTGGAGCAGATGACAGAGAAGGAGAGAGAGCAGGAACTATTCAACCGCATAGAGAAAAGAGAGGTGTTAAAAAGAAGGTAAGATTGTGGCTACCTTACAGCTATTCTTTTTTTTTTTTTTTTAAGGTACCAGAACCTCGTCTGTGGGAGGCCAGCACTCAACCACTGAGCCACATCGGCTCCCTTGACTTGTTTTTTTTTTTTTTGTTTTGTTTTTTTTCATTTGTTTGCTTGTTGTTTGTTTTTTGTTTTTCTTTGGAGGGAGGGAGGGAGGCACCAGAACCGAACCTGAGACCTCTCATGTGGGAGGCAGACGCTCAACTGTTTGAGCCATATCCATTCCCACAACTATTCTTTTTACTTCTTTGCTCCAGTTCCCCTCTTCCTCATATCTGACCTGTATGGGGAGATTGACATTTGGAAATGTGATTGTTAACATGAGAAATAAACGATGTTTAAATGATCACATTTATTTTTTACTCAGTGCCATCAGCTTTGCTTATGTGTATTATTGACAAGATATCCATAAGATATAGTTCATGTGGGTTATCTTATTTAATCTTCACAACAGCCCTGTGAGATTGGTTATACCATATTACAGAGGAAGAAATTTAGGCTTAAAGAGATTAACTAACATTAAATGGGTAAGCTGTATGAGAACAGAGACTTAATATTATTCCTGGTGCCAAGGACAATGCCTGGCATATAGATGTGCACTAAATTTGTTGAATAAATAAAAGAAGAAACTTGTCAAAGATCATTTAGCTGGTAAGTGGTAGAACTGAATTTCAAACATAGGACCATCTGATTCCATAAATCACATTGTGGCAACATCCTCTCCTGCCTCATATTTACTATTATTTTACCTAGGATGTAGCACAGACACTACAAGTAGTATTTAAAGGGTCTTACAGAAATTGTTTATTTTTTTTTCCAGATAAAGATTGGTACATGATTTGACTTCTATTGAGTAAAAAGCAAAGAAAAAATCATGAAACTGCCTTGATTTTAGAATATGAACCCAATAATTTCTGAAAATAATGTGCAAAAACATTGGCTAATATGTAAGAATTAAGTGAACAGTGTTTTATAACTTTATATTTTGCAAATTGACTTTAAATTTTTCAAGCTTCCACGTGGAAATAATTTTCCAAAGTTAAGATCTGGAACCTTATCTTCACAGGATTCATGGCTTGGAATTTCTCATTATTATTATTATTATTTTTAACAACTTATTGAAGTATATCATTCATACATGAACATACATAAACAATACGTGTTCAGTAAACATTGTGAACTTAGAAAACAAACATGCATATCATCATACAGGGCTCCCACACATCACCCCACCACAAATACTTTGAAACATTTGTTAACAAATTATGAAAGAGTATCATCAAAGTATTACTACTAACTATAGTCTGTATCTTATTCCCCTATACTTTTTTTTTTGAGGATTTATTTATTTACCTTTATCCATTTTTACCCCCCCACCCCCCGATTTTGCTGAGTTTGTGTCCATTCGCTGGACAACTCTGTGTCCATTTCCTGCCCTCTCTTCTCATCCTTCTTCTGTCTTCACTGGGATTTGATCCTCGGAACCTCCGATGTGGGAGAGAGACATCCTACCACCTGCGCCACCTTAGTTCCTGGTTTCTCCGCGCGTCTTGTCTTGGCTCTCCCTTGTGTCACTCTCCTGTTACGTCATCATCTTGCTGTGTGGCTCACAGGACCTGATGGCCACAACCGCGCATGGGGCCTGATGGCGTACCCGCACGCAGGCCCTTGGGGGCTCCCCCACTCGCAGGGCCTGGCGGAGCACCCACACATGGGGTCTGGTGGGACACCTGTGTACGGGGCCTGGCAGCCCACATGCCTTCTATATTTTTCTTTTTTTTTATATTTACCCAGAGGGAGGTCCCGGGGATTGAACCCAGGTCCCTCCATATGGCAGACGGATGCCCAGCCATTTGAGCCACATCCGTCCCCCTGCTATGTCTCTTAAGGTTGACCAAAGATACCTAGAGAGTTATAGTTATTTCCCATACAGGATGGTCATATAATAAATCAGGTCATATAATAAACCAGCATTCTAAAAACCAGAGCTAGGGAGAAAAACTAGGTCTGGGGACACATGCATGGTTTCTAATATAGCAAATGTTTAGCCTACACTGATTATCACAAAATCAGGACAGCAAGAATATTCACATTCCTTATTATTTACCTGTTAGATATCTGACTTTCCTAGCATGGCTTGTGTATTTTTTAAAACTCAAATGTTAAGTTTACCATATGGGAGGTCCCAGGTTCAGTTCCCAGGGCCTCCTGGTGGGGGCAGGCCCGTCCGTGTAGCGTGGTTGGCTGACCCGGCGAGCACGGGCAGCGAGAGGGGGATAAATGAATAAATAAATAAAATCTTAAAAAAAAAAAATGTTAAGTTGCTATTTGATATTCAGAAGTTTGCTCACTTTTCAGAATTGTATTTTTTGTTTTTGTTTTTTAACTTTATTTTGTACATTTAATAATTAAAAACATAAGCAATAAAAAACTAAAAAGTGAACACAGATGAATAAATATATACATTTCTCAATTAAATGTAATGGATACATGTAAATTTTTTTGTTTTGTTTTTTGTTTGTTTTTTTGTTTTTGTGTGTGTGTGAATCAAACAATATATTACACAATATATTTGGTTCATAGTAATGCCATTCATACAGTATTTGTCCTTTTGTGTCTGGCTTGCTTCACTCAACATAACGTCCTCCAGGTTCATCCATGTTGCCATATGCTTTATGACTTCATTTCTTCTTACTGCTGCATAATATTCCATCGTGTGAATAGACCACAGTTTGTTTATCCATTCATTTGTTGATGGACACCTGGGTTGTTTCCAACTTTTGGCAATGATGAATAATGTGGCTATAAACATCGGTGTGCAGATGTCTGTTCGTGTCACTGCTCTCAGATCTTCTGGGTATATACCCAGTAGTGGTATTGCAGGGTCACGTGGCAAGTCTATATTCAACTTCTTTAGGAACTGCCAAACAGTCCTCCATAGTGGTTGTACCATTCTGCATTCCCACCAAGAGTGAAGAAGTGTTCCTATCTCTCCACATCCTCTCCAACACGTGTAGTTCTCTGTCTTTTTAATAGTGGCCATTCTGATAGGTGTGAAATGATATCTCATTGTAGTTTTGATTTGCATTTCCCTAATCATGAGTGATGTTGAGCATTTCTTCATGTGTTTTTTTTGCCATTTGTATTTCTTCTTCGGAGAAATGTCTATTCAAGTCTTTGGCCCATTTTTCAATTGGGTCATTTGTCTTTTTATTGTTGAGCTGTAACATCTCTTTATATATCCTGGATATTAAACCCTTATCAGATATGTGATTTCCAAATATTTTTTCCCATTGAGTCGGCTGCCTTTTCACCCTTCTGACAAATTCCTGTGAGGTGCAAAAGTGTTTAATTTTGAGGAGGTCCCATTTATCTACTTTTTCTTTTGTTGCACGTGCTTTGGGTGTGAAGTCCAAGAAACCACCACCTACTACAAGGTCTTTAAGATGTTTCGCTACATTTTCTTCTAGTAGTTTTATGGTCCTGGCTTTTATATTTAGATCTTTGATCCATTTTGAGTTGATTCTTGTATAGGGGGTGAGATAGGGGTCCTCTTTCATTCTTTTGGTTATAGATATCCAGGTCTCCCAACACCATTTATTGAAGAGACTGTTTTTTCCCATCAGCTTGGGCTTGGTAAGTTTGTCAAAAACCAGTTGACTGTATAAGTGAGGGTTTATTTCTGGATTCTCAATTCTATTCCACTGATCGATATGTCTATCTTTATGCCAGTACCATGCTGTTTTGACCACTGTAGCTTTGTAATATATTTCAAGGTCAGGCAGCGAAATTTCTCCCACATTGCTCTTCTTTTTTAGAATACTTTTGGCTATTCGGGTACACTTACCCTTCCAGATGAATTTGGTAATTGCCTTCTCTAATTCTGTAAAGTAAGCTGTTAGGATTTTGATTGGTATTGCATTGATTCTATAAATCAGTTTGGGCAAGATTGACATCTTCACGATATTTATTCTTCCAATCCATGAACACGGAATGTCTTTCCATTTGTTTAGGTCTTTTTTAATTTCTTTTATCATTGTTTTGTAGTTTTCTGCATATAGGTCCTGTACTTCCTTGGTTAAATTAACTCCTAGATATTTGAGTCTTTTTGTTGCTATTGAAAATGGAATTTTCCTCCTGATTTCCTCCTCAGACTGTTCAGTACTAGTGTACAAAAACATTACTGATTTTTGTGTGTTGATCTTATATCTTGCCACTTTGCTGAACTCATTTATTAGTTCAAGTAGCTTTGTTGTGGATACTTTAGGATTTTCTAAATACAGGATCATGTCATCCGCAAACAGTGAGAGTTTTACTTCCTCTTTTCCTATTTGGACGCCTTT